>JAQQPU010006890.1:0-10428 GCA_029168905.1 Artemia sp. Kazakhstan ARC1039
AAAAAAAAAAATTCTTGGATACATCCTTGAGAAAGAGTTATCACCTGCATTTCCCTTTTGCATTTGAAAGCTACAAAATTATTTGATTTTCCCTCTGTCTTTAAAAAATATTAGAAAAGCTTGAAAAAATGAAGGACAGAGAAGCTCAACAAAAGGAAAATGGACTTTTTCAAGAATAAACCTTTAAAATTAAGAAGTAAAATACTTAGAACTGGAAAAATTTATTACAGGAAAGCCAGGGGATGATTAGGACTATTTTTTGCCCCAATGTCCTAGATACACTATGACCTCAAATAATAATTACAATCTAAGACCACACTTTCTAAGCATGACGCATAACAAAGAAGAAAAAATAATAAATGAATAATAAAATTAAAAAGCAAAGAAAAACAAGGGTAATGTCAGCTAGTGGAAAGAAAAGAAGTTAAAATAAGTTTATTCTGCTCTGTTCGAATCTACTTGAAAAGGTTAGTTTTTCTGCTTTTTTTAGCATTGAAGAAGGCTTGGGGGAGGTCATTGTCGAAATAGTTGCTTGTTTTCTCTTCTTTTCATTCCACTGGCTGATATTACTCTTTTTTCTCAGCTATTTAGTGTTATTATTTATTAGTTAGTTTTTTATCTTAGTCATATGACCTAAAACACTCATTGGCTTATGTGCTTTTGCTTGCACTTGTACCGGGACGAGGTGTTTTCCTTCCATACTTTTATTGGTCTGATAGATACTTATGTTTTAATCTTATGACTGCCCGAAACAGGTAAGTTAGATTACGCCTCTTCAGAGATTCAACTATTTTATATTAAGTCTCTACATATTTCCTTTCAGAATCGAAGCTGTTTTTTAGCCCGCTTTTCCGCCAATAGAATTCTCCACCCATATTAGCAGTGGGCATATGAACTTACCTGTAAACAACGAAAACTGAGTAAGATGCTACTTAACCATATTCGACTTTGCAGCTTTCGGATTAGACATCAATAGAGCGTCTAACTATAATTTAATATGTATTAAACGACTCTCTTAAAACATCAGTAGTGAATTTTACGATGGTCTCAGTTCTCTCTATTCGTAAAAGATAATCAATTTTTAACAGTTCTATTTTTATCTCCTTCCTAACAAAGGACGATATATTTCCAGAGAACACATTACAATGATTTATCCAACAATATTTCACTGCAAGTGAAGGTCTGTGAAAGTTAGCAAAGAAATTGTAAAGGCTTATCCCAAAATTTTCCAAAAAGTAAATGATTTTGATACTAAGAGTGGCTCGGCGACTTAGGTAGGTCCGCAAAAACAGCATTCATAGAAACGTTACGTTCAGTACAAACCTCATACAGTGGTGGATCAAGGAGGAGTGGTATCCTTTGCATACTATTCATTATAATGAATAATTTGATAGGCTATAGGATAAGAAACATATGAAAATATGTTTACCCAGATGCAAGAACTAACAGGCTACAAATAACAAAGCAAAATAAGCAACACAATTAAAACAAGCTGTCGCACCGAAAGACTCGTTTTTGGTATTGGGTGACTTTTTGTTTTCTTTGTTAAAGAACGTTTCCAAAAGAACAGTTTCCACCAAAGTTTTCCACCAACAAGGTATTTTTAAATATCTCGTACATTAAGAATAGCTAGCACATAGTAGTAAAGAAGTAGTATTGCTACCTTGTGTAGTTCAAACATGTGCTTAATTATGCATCAAGTTTTAGCCGCCATCACTTTGGACCAATAATGGGTGTGTTTGAAAAAGGAAGAAAGCTGTTCTTGGTAGATAATGATTAGACGACTTTAATACTGATGTTCAGCTAAGCAAGAATGCAAAATAGACTTAATAGACTTAAGACTTAATAGAAATATGCTCAATATACTTAAAACTGACTTAAGCTAGGCTGCACTGAGCTCCAGTAGCTCAAAAGAAATTGAGCTCTTTGAGAAAGAGGTTTCAAATACATTCAAATTAAACTACTACCACTAACAACTCACTACCAACTAACACTACCACTACCACTACCACTACCAACTACCACTAACAACTACCACTACCACTAACAAAAATCTGGGGCCAACACCGCTACAAACGCTCCTTCTCTTTCCCAATCTGCTCAAACTTCACTCTTAACACCCTCCCAAGAATTTCCAATCTCCTTTTAATCTGGGGACAACCTGCTTTTTGTTTGTCTATAGATGGATGGCAGCAAAGGACGATCTTTGGCAATCTACCACCTTTAATCTGCACATCGTGTCCTAGTCATCTCAGCCTTCCTCTCATTATAGCCTTAGGGAGATAAAGCCACATTTTTCGTCTGTCAGTCAAACCAGCACCAAAAACAATTCATATAAAATTCCTTCCCATAGAGAATCTAATAAATCCTCCTCCTTCTTCCGAAGCGGCGACGCTTCCGAAAAAGGCCTGACCTGTTTCATCACTGTAGCTTCCAGCATTCTTAAACGCCTAAGAACTCCAGTTCAAAATGTCTGAATTTGTCAGTCAAAATGTAAACACAATGGTTGTTTTTTGTAATAGTGTAACGTTCCAAGTTGCAATTTCCATATAATGTAAATCACTAAAATTGTTATTGTCTCAATAGAATCAATGGGTCCCACCTGTGCCGGTCGGGACAAATGCATCAAGTCTGCATGAAGCACTTAAGTCAGCTTAAAACAGGAAAGCAAGAAGTCCCTAGGACCTCCGGTTGAAGAATGGAGGCTTTGTGCAATTCTGGGCCCATTGTGGATACAACATAGTTCTCCACACTTGGCGATGCTTTTCTATCAACAAAAATTAGCATCCTGTCCCCCCCCCGCCCCCCAAAAAAGAAGAATTTTTCGTTAATCAGAATCCAATGCAATGCTGCGTCTAGGCTATAATTTTCTCCAGGGGCACTATTTCCCATGATCTCCTTGAAAGGCCGTTAGAATTCACAGTTCTGATTAGGTAAACCCGTGAAAAGCCTACCCTGACGCCACTATGAGCCCACACAAGCAGGAATTCTCTTCCTGGGGTAGAGACATAGGAAGAAGCTTATGACAGAGGAAAGACCCAAACCATCTTAAAAAATCAGGATAGATCCAAGCTTTAATATCCAGCCTATCCTCATGAGAGGATAACATAATTAATTAAATTTAATATAAATTAAAAGCTTAAAAAAATAAAATGCAATTGTTGTGTCCAAACACTTGGCAAAATATGACGAAATTTCTAAAAGAAAACTAATACTTTCATGAGTGAATACTCCTTTATTTTTATGATAATATGAAAATATATAGTGAATACTATTTATTTTTAAAATAAATTCTTTACGAATAAAAATTGAAATTACACTGTACTTAATAAACACATCCTTCTTCTTTAATGGATTGTTGCGGGGGAAACAATCGAACTTAGTTCCTTCAAATTCCAGATTTGTCGCACACGGCGTTCTCTCTTAGAAGAACAGTAAATATTCAGGGTGGTCGATAAGGAATCCACATCAGCGCCGACCGATTGACAGTCAAAGACAATAGCACGTTAAACAACAAGAAGCACTTTTGAGAGTAAAATCCCCGACAGTTTATGTTAATATCTCTCGCGACTCTGAAGACCTTCCTCTCAGCAAGGGACAAGTTTTAATATTGAAATCATTAATCCCCCAGTGAACGTTAACGACGGGATCGTAAACAGTTATGACTTGAAGCAATATGGGCAAAGTCTCGTATATCATGGTGCAGAGGTAGTGTAAAATGTGAATTGCTAAAGCTTGCTGTTGTTTATACCCTTTCTTGTGATTGACGCATATGCTTCCTTTGGAGCCATCAAACGCAAGACATAGAGGGTCATTAAAATTTTATTTCGGCACCTATCTTCTTGATTTCCTATTAAAAAGAACCACCAGATCCCAATAACTTCCGGAGAGATGACAAATTGACAAATACATTAAAAGCTACTGCCGAATTTCTTCAGGGCATTTTATCGTCAATGAAAAGCTCTATATACATTTTGGTGCTTACAGGACAAGAAAAGGCAGGTTAAAAATGTCACTAGATGCAAATAAACATACCTTTCTTTATCTCTCTATGACCTGCCAGTAGTTGCTGCCTGAGAGAGAAAAAAGGCGGGACCCATCCCTGTTACCTTCAGGAGCGGATAAAGAAATAATGTTTGAAAGAGGGACCAACGATACTTAGACTCCCTCATTAGTATATTTGCCCCCCAATTCCCATAATAAAAGCAACTTTTAACCTTCTGGGGGTATACATGCCCCTAAACTACCTTCTGGATCCAACCCTGGATTTCCATACTAAAACTGATTTTTCTACGCTTTCAATATTGGGGATTGCAAACTACCTTATAAGCATTTTCGGCCATCGCGGTTTCAACCTTGAACTTTTTCATTTTAATTCGCCACCATTTTCAAGGGGTCTCAAGTTCTTTCACAAAATTTAGTTTTCATAGTTACAGACTGCTGTTCCTTTTTCAAAAATAGACTATGATATTAAAAATATACAAAATCCTTTTCTAATATATATTCTAAATTCTTCTTCCTTTCTTTCTTTAATCCAGCGTTCTTTGGTCTATACTGAAATATCCTGAATGTAACTTCTTTCTCGGTTTCCTCTTCTTTTTCGTTTTCTAGATAATGGGTTGGTGATGCTTCATGTAATGGATAGAATCAAAGCGGGTGATATTTTTTTTTTGTATTCCAGAAAATAAAATAAAAAAAACAATCACATTTCTCTCTTCTGTCTTACTCTAAAACTCCCTGAGTATTTGTAATCTAATTCATCTCTATTCCACTATCATTTCCTCTACTTTATTCCCTATCTATCTTAGCTCTTATTCGGCATTCCATAGCTTTTTACCTTTCTAATTCCACACATATATAATTTTTTCTCTCCTAATACATTATATCTACCTTTTTCGTAAAAGTATTTTTTTTTTTTATTAGCAATTTCCCCATTAATACGATTTTCCATCCACTAATTTACAATAGAACAATTTCAAAATCACATTCTAGCTATCCACGGCGGCAAGGAGCTACTCCCAGTCATTAGGCCTATAATATATAACATTAAAATACAAATTTACAATACATTTACATTTTTGAACTATAAAATACTTCAACTTTTCTTAAAACACTTTTCACTATATTTACATAAATAAATAAAAAGATTGCTGTTAAATTGCAATTTTCCATTCAATGTCAAATGAAAATTATCTGATACTAAGCCATTTTTTTTAATTAATTAAAAAAAAATTTCCACATAATAAGTTTTGCAAAGAAAAGTAAAGAGCTCCATTAAACAAAAAATGAGCGAAAATAAAATCAAATAATCTACCAAGCGTGAAACTACCACAAATCAGCATCGACAAATAAATGATATCCAAAACGAACAGAAATTACAATAATTAACCATGTCAAACTAAAAACGAGCCAAAATTAACATAAGTTGGGTGCAAAACCCCTATGCCTTCCCAAGGCTAGAACAAAATTTGCACTTTACTGAAAAAATATAAATGTTTTTACTTTTATAGCCTTAATAAATCAACTAATATTAACATTTTGATTACTAAATATCAGTATATGTATATTAAACTGACAATGCACATTCATTTGTAGTTTTTCAGTAAAGTGCAAATTTTGTTCTGGCCTTGGGAAGGCATACGGAATTTGCACACAACTTATGTTAATTTTTTCTCGTTTTAAGTTTGACTTGGTTAATTATTGTAATTTCTGTTCGTTTTGGGTATCATCTATTTGTCGATGCTGATTTGTGGTTGTTTCACGCTTGGTAGATTATTTGATTTTATTTTCGCTCATTTTTTGTTTAATGGAGTTCTTTACTTTCCTATGAAAAACTTACTTTGTGGAAAAAGTTTTTTTTAATTAATTTCTGTTCGTTTTATATTGACATAGTCTTTTCAGGGAAAAAGAAAATAATACTTTAAATCTTTTCTTTTTTTAAGACTTTATACTTTGGTCTGCTATTTGTATGCTGGAGAAAAATTTTCAGCAATTTTTAACAACATACACCCTTTTAAAAATTGAGACACAAATAGTACTGTTTAATTTAGTTTCATACCTCCTCTAATTGACCTGAAATGGAAAACTTGATACCATTCGCAAAAAAAGCTGTTTACTTTCTTCGATAGCTTGGATACACTTAAAATATTTCTATTTGGTTAAATTTTAAGAGCAGAAATGGGAGGGTTAGCGTGGAAGGGTGGGAGCGGAAGGGGGATTAGTTGCCCTCAAATCACTTTCGACTGTTAAAAAGGGCATCAGCCCTTTCTATTTTCAATCAAATGGGCCCTTTTTAAAGCTCCCACAACAACTCCTTCGATACAAAGTGCCTTGGTCTAAACAACAACAACAAAAAAAAATAATATATTATACCCACTTTGATCTTTACTATACAAATGTGAAGCCTTCCAATCACTTTCGACTTTTAAAAAGGACACTAGGCCTTTCGATTTCCAATTGAATATGCCCTTTTGGGAACGACGACCCTTTCTATAAACACCTTATATGCCCCCAGGGCATAAATTACAACCCTTACCCTAAGGTCTGTTAGGGTGGTTGTCATCCTTTAAGACCGAATTTCCAGAACTTTCAACTATGTTAAACAACATGGCTATCTCAAAATTTTGATTGGATGTGTTTGGGGAAATGGTGGGCGTGAGAGGGGCGGTAGTCGATCTCCAATCACTTTCAACTATTAAAAATGGCCCTAGCCCTTTCAATTTCAAATCAAATGAGCTCTTTTGAAGTTTCTACGACAAAACTTTCAATAAAAATCTTATATGTCCCAAGGGTATAACTTACAAACCTTGCCCTGAGTGCTGGGGGGGGTGTCATTCTCAAAGACCTAATTTCTAGAACTTTTTACAACTTTGAACAAAATGGCTATCTAAAAATTTTGATTGGATGTGTTTGGAGGAATGGTGGGCGTGATAGGGGGGTTAGTTACCCTCCAATCACTTTCGAATATTACAAGGACACTAGCCCTCTTAATTTCGAATTGAATGAGCCCTTTTTGAAGTTTTACGACAACTCCATCTTCTATAAAGACCTTATATGCCCCCAGGGCAGAACTTACAACCTTTGACCTTAGGGCTCTGGGGGGTTTGTCATCCTTAAATACATAATTTCCAGAACTTTCAACAACGTTGAACAAAATGGCTATCTCTAAACTTTGATTGAATGTTTTTGGGGAAATGGTGGGTGTAAGAGGGGGGTTTATTACTCTCCACTCATTTTTGACTATTAAAAAGGGCAATTTCAATTTCCAATCAAATGAGCCCTTTTTGAAATTTCTATAACAACTTTCTATATAAACTTTATATGCCCCCAGGGCATAACTTACAACCCTTGCACTGGGGGCTCTGAGGGGGTTATCATCCTAAAAGACCTAATTTCAAAAACTTTCAACTACGTTGAACAAAATGGATATATCAAAATTTTGATTGGATGTGTTTGGGAAAAATGTGGGCGTGAGAGGGGCATTAGTCGCTCTCCAATCACTTTCAACTATTAAAAAAGGCACAAGCCCTTTCAATTTCCAATTAAATGAGCCCTTTTGAAGTTTTACGCTTTCAATAAAAACCTTATACGCCACCAGGGCATAACTTACAACCCTTGCCCTGAGGGCTGCGGCGGGGGGAGGGGTTTTCATCCTTAAGAACCTAGTTTCCAAAACTTTCAACTATGTTGAATAAAATGGCTATCTAAAATATTGATTGGATGTGTTTGGAGAAAAGATGGGCGTGAGAGTGGGGTTAGTTGCCTTCAAATCAATTTCGACCTATTAAAAAGGGCACTAGCCCTTTCCATTTCCAATGAGCCCTTTTTCAATTTTGTACGACAAAGATTTCAATAGAAACCGTATATTGACCGTATATGCCCCCAGGGCATAACTAATAACTCTTGCCTTGAAGACTGTGGGGGGAGTGTCCTGCTCAAAGGTGTAATTTCCTGAACTTTGAACTGCGTGGAACAAAATGGCTATTTCAAAATCTTTATTGGATGTGTTTGGGGAAATGGTGGATGTGTAAGGGGTGTTAGTTGCTTTTCAATCACTTTCGACTATTAAAAAGGGCACTAGCCATTTCAATTTCCAATTGAATGAACCCTTTTTGAAGTTTCTACGACACCGCGTTATACAAAACCTTATATGCCCCCTGGGCATAATTTACAACCCTTGCCCTGAGGGCTGTGGGGGGTTTGTCATCTTCAAAGACCTAATTTCCATAACTTAAAACTACGTTGAATGAAATGGCTATCTCAAAGTTTTGATTAAATGTATTTGGGGAAAAGGTGGGCGTGAGAACCGGGTTAGTTGCCCTCTAATCACTTTTGACTATTAAAAAGTGCGCTAGCCCTTTGAATTTCCAATCGAATGAGACTTTTTTAAAGTTTCTACGACGACTCCTTCTATAAAAAACCTTATATGCCCCCAGGACATAACTTACAACCCTTGCCCTAAAGGCTGTGTTCAGCGGAATTTAAAAGTTCTAGCGGCCTCAAAAACATAATTTCTGTCTGGAAATCAACTACGCTGAACGAAATGGCTATCTCGAAATTTTGATTGGATGTATTTCGGGAAATGGTGGGCCTGGAAGGGGTCTTAGTCTCCTTCCGATCACTTTCGACAATTAAAAAGGGCACAAGCCACTCCAATTTCCAATTAAATGAGCGCTTTTCGAAGTTTCTACGACAACTTCTTCGATACGAAGTGCCCTGCTCTAAAGAAAAAAATTAATAAACAATACATTGTGCAATTATCGTTCTTATATGCCCCCAGGGCATAACTTAAAACCCTTACCCTGAGGGTTGTGGGGGAGTGTCCTCCTCTTTACTTAGTCTCCGTTTCTTATCTCGTTGTCGAGTGCGCCCGTTCTTTACTTAGGCAGCGCGATCGCGTGTCCTCCTCAAAAACATATTTTCTATCTGGAAATCAACTACGCTGAACAAAATAGCTATGTCAAAATTTTGATTGGCTGTGTTTGGGGGAATGATGGGCGTGGGGGGGGGGGCTAGTTACCCTCCAATCACTTTCGACTGTTAAAAAGGGTACTAGCCCTTCGAATTTCCAATCGAATGAGCCTCTTTTGAAATTTCTACGACAACACCCTCTGTAAAAACATTATATGCCCCCAGGGCATAACTTAAAACCCTTGCCCTGAGGGTTGTGGGGGAGTGTCCCCCTCAAAAACATACTTTCTATCTGGAAATCAACTACGCTGAACAAAATGGCTATCTCAAAATTTTGATTGGATGTGTTTGGGGGAATGATGGGCGTGGGGGGGGATAGTTGCCCTCGAATCACTTTCGACTATTAACAAGGGTACTAGCCACTCCAATTTCCAATCAAATGAGCCCTTTTCGAAGTTTCTACGACAACTCCTTCGATACGAAGTGCCCGTGTATGTAGAACCAAAAAAAAAACATTGTGCCCACATCGTCCTGTACTTAGGCAGCGCTAGCGTGCTGCCTATGATGTTGCCCTATGATGTTTTAGAATTGTTCACTACTATGCACCAAAATTTACCCTTAATTGATCCTGCGTGAGGGAGGGGGAGGGCGAAACATTCAGAAAAAAAATGAGAAATGACACATAGAGATCCCCTTATATCACTTTCACTACATGTAAAGCGTGCACAAGGATCACAATTGACTATAAGGACATAATCTCCGATTCTTCTAAAAAAAGAAAGAAAAAAAAGGTATGGATTAGAAATTTTGACAAGAAGAATTTTTATCAATATTTGATCGTAAGAATATAACATCCATCTAAAAATTATTTCTTCGTTTTGGTATGAAGCATATAAGATCATGTCAGATATTCTTTTATCTAGAAGAATTAGCCTAATTTCTGTTAAAAAAAAGAAAAAAATTGTTCACAAGATCTTTCAGAACTGCTTTTACCTTACGTGCATGAGATTTATTTTCAATAATTAATTTTAATAATTGTGCTTCATAACTTTGGTTAGCTAAAAAAATAATTGTTAGAAAACCGAATCTATTGAAGATACTAAGACTTTCCCAGTTAACTTAACATAATAATTATTCACAACTCCCCAAAACTATCATATTCACGAGATTTTCCCATGTCTCTTATAATTCGACTAATTTTGTGCTTCTGTCTTATTTTTCTTTTGGGGGGGGGATTTACGTGTAAGGTTCTCTTTTACCTAGAAGTTTTCATTTTTTTTTAAACGCTTACTATCATTGCCTGATTTTCGATTATCTTTTTGACTTGAGTTTAATATAACGTTATAACAAGTAGTATGTTACCTACCATTTCTGGGGCGCCCCCGTACAAACAGGTTTTTAGGTCATTACACTCTTTCAAAGAGGAATGAGTATAACTTGATTGGTGATTAGGATTTGAATATTTTTTAGGTTAAATCCGTGGTCATTCATCTGTAAGTTGATTAGTGGTTTTTTTTT
>JAQQPU010006890.1:16061-27512 GCA_029168905.1 Artemia sp. Kazakhstan ARC1039
AAAACTATTAGTCCTTCTATTAATGAACCCATTAAACGAAACCAGTCTTATAGCATCACAAAATCTCGCTCCTAGTTCCAAAAATGGAATGCATGTAGCATTCGTAGTAATAGGTTTAAAAACCTATTAGTCAAGTTTAAAAAAAAAAAAACACTAATCAACTTACAGATGAATGACCACGGATTTAACCTAAAAAATATTCAAATCCTAATCACCAATCAAGTTATACTCATTCCTCTTTGAAAGAGTGTAACGACCTAAAAACCTGTTTGTACGGGGGCGCCCCAGAAATGGTAGGTAACATACTACTATAACAGACGCTATTATAACACATGGTAATAACACGTGTTAATATAGTGTTATAAAAAATGCTATTATAACACATGGTCATAACATGAGGAAAGTTATAACACATGCTTATTAATAGGATTACCTTCTCTGAAGTAGATACGTGTTAGCAAATACGGTCAAAAGAGAAGGACTCACCAGGGGAAAATTGTTCCTACTCTGATTTATTTCTGAAAAAAATGTAGAATCATTCGTTTTGGACCAAAAGAAATAAGGAAACTATTCGTTCTAGAGGAAACTTAATTTTTTTTTTTATTATTTAAAACCCTTTGGTTACCGTAATTAAGAAATATAGGTTGTTCCGGAAGCAATCCCCTCCCCATGATTATGTGTCTTCAGAGCATTGGCCTTGTCCTCTGGTTACCCATTAACTAACTCCACTAAAGAAAAAGAGAAATATTACTGTCCTACTCTTCTGTGTTAAAAATGCGCTATAATTCCATTGGTTTCCTTTTTGTGACGTATTTTCACATGTCAATCATATTTGACATGTGAAATTCGTTTTTTTAATGTATGTCAGAAAGGAAAGCCAAATAATGAAACCTTTTTTAACTGTAGTTGAATATACCCCAAATTACTTTTTTTAATGTGAATTTTAAGCCACTAAAAAGAAAGAATTTTTTATTGCAACTGTCTGTAAGGTCTCTGTTTTTCTATGGCTCTACCAAATGAGCTAACATACTCTTTATTGCAATCCTGTGAGCCTAAATCTGGAAGCCTCTAGTCAAACAATAGTAACACAGTCTCCTGTCTGGTATCAGTGAAAGAAGTTATAATTTTTTCTTTACTACTACTGCTACTAACAACTCACTGGAGCACCAAGCCACCTGAGGCCAACATAGCTAGGCACACTCCTCTTCCATCCTAATCTATTCAAAGCCTTCCTCTTTAAGCCCTCCCAGGAAGTTCCCATTTCCCTTAATTTTTATATTGATACATGGAAACAGTTTCATTGCTATCATATGTGGGTAAAAAAAAAATTTGAAAATTGTCAAATTAGGTTTTGCAATGCCCGCAATTTCCTATCCTTTTGAATTAAACAGAATTGAAAAAAAGGGACAAAAATAGGTGCTGATTCAAAATAGTAAAACTGAACTGAATGGCAGACATAATCATAATTAAAAAAAAAACTTGTCTATTACTTTTTTCCTAGAAGCCTGATTAGAGTTTGATTCTTTTTATGGTAATATAACAAGTTTGCAAAAATATGTCGTTTTCAGTTCTTACTTACTACGTACTAGTTCTTGTCTATGGAAACAAGCTCTCCTTAGTTGATTTGATTTGGCAGATTGAGAGCCATGTTGTTCGTCTCATCTTGGCCCGTAGAGTCGAGACTCTTTAATTGGCCCCAGATCTATCTTGACTGTATTAAGCTAGCTTTTTAGTTGTCCTCCCAGCTTCTTCCTCCAGCGACTCAAGGTTTACAGTCCAACGCCTTTTGGTGAGGGTGCTACCTGCCATTAGGCAAACATAAGCAAACCAAGCTAGGCAGTGTTTTTGGCCAACGCATCGACTTCATATCTTTGGCGGCAGTGTATTTGAATTTCAGTGTTATTAATTCTACCTGTCAGAAAGACGTTGACGACTTGTCTTAGGTAGAAATGATAGAGCAGACTGGGTGCGTTGACGTCTGCCGTTTTTAGGGTTCATTCATTGCTACAGACCGGACGATTGTTTCATAAACTGGAGTTTTTGCTTGAAGAAACCATCTCTTTGCTCCACAGGATCTTCCTCAGTTGCACAAAAACTACGGACGCGGAAGATATTCGGCTCAGACTCTCCTTACTACAATTGCCTTATATACCATTTTGAGATCTTAGTTATTTGAATTGATTGACGACTTCTAATCAAGTATTATCCAAAGAGATCCAGATGTACTCAGAATCTTTGTTTTTTCCTTGTTAACCGACTCCGGTATTTTTCAGTACTTACTTTACTTTACTTTTGGCGGGAACCAGACGATGAACTGTCTTGCCCGGCACCAAACGATCTTGGGATGACTTCCAAAGGCATCTTGGACCTGTCAGCTGCAGCTTCTCCGGCGATCTTCAGCCAGACTTTGTCCCATCTCCAACCGTGTCTCCTGAATCCTCCCCACGGTTCCAGGTCCTCCTTGAATTTTTGCCAAAGGTTCTTCTTTTGTCCTCCTGGTTTACGCTTCCAGGAGGGGGATGGTTCGCAGACATATTGACATATCGTGCATTCGGGACGGCGCAATATGTGGCAGAGAAGGTTCAGGCAACGTCTTTTAATGATAAGCGATAGCTCTTCTGATTGGCCACAGCGACTCCTTACTTTACTATTAGAAATCCTGTCCCATCTCTTAATGCGGACGATGTAACGAAGGCAGCGGTCGTCGAACATATCCAAAGTTCTCGCGTCTTCAGCCTTGATCGGGCATGTCTCGCAAGCATATAGTAGTACTGCTCGAACAGTTGCAACATATATTCTAACTTTTGTTTTGGTTGAGATCTCCCGTTTAGTCCATAGTACTTTTTCAGACTAGTAAAGACTCCCCAGGCTTTTGCTCTGTGTGCAGAGATATCTCTTTCATCTCCACCATCTGGTGTTAAGATAGAGCCAAGATACTTGAATTTCTCGACTTTTTTTGGCTCACCGTCGAGGGTAACCTGGTAAGGAGCAGGTTGGTTGAGAGCCAATACTTTAGTCTTTACACCACTGATGGTCAGTCCGATGCGCTCAGAGGAGACCTCAGAGGTATCGTTGATCATGCCTTGTAAGCTATCGGTGGTAGTTTCAAGCTCAGCAACGTCGTCTGCGAAGTCCTGATCTGTCAGGGACTGGAGGAAACCAGCTATTTGTCCGAAGACTAATCCGCTGTTGTTTCTCATTGCATTATTCATGATCCAGTCTATCAAGTTTTCAGTAAAGCAAAAATGACACAGCACAGGGTTTCATCCAATTTGCAGGAAACTTATATGTATGTATAAACAATCAGACATAACGATCAGACACCGTTTGCATAATTTGACAGAAAAAAATATCTTTTAACATATTTAAGCATCCGTTTCAAAAAATTGGGATTTAACTCATATAAGCCTTACATAAGCTTCTCTAATTCATTTAAGGTTTAACATAATTATCAAACAGTTAGTGGTAACAAACTGTATGTAAGGAGCGACCCGGCTCAATAGTAACCGAAACTCTATAAAACGGAATTTTGATACCAATAGATATATCAAAAGAATCGGCTTATTATGCTGCATTTTTTGCAAGAAGAAAGATCACGGATGCGTGTTTATTTGTTTTTTTCCTCAGGGTGATCGTATCGACCCAGTTGTCTAAGAATATCGGGAGAGGGTTCATTCGAACGGAATTTGAAAGTTCTAGTGGCCTTTTTCATTAACCATAAAGATTGGAGGGAAACTAGGCCCCTTCCCAAGCCCTTTTTTCTCAAAATCCTCTGATCAAAATTGAGACAGCCATTTTGTTCAGCATAATTGAAATGCCCGGTAGCTATGCCTTCAGAGATATCATGACCCCCTCCCCCCCCACCACACAGTTCCTGGGGAAAAATCTTTAAGTTATAAAATTTGCCCATTGTTTACAAATAGTATTTTTTTTATTCGGAAGTATGCATGCACTTTTCAGGAGGGGGGGGAGACAAATTTTCTGCCGGGGTATTTTCCACAGGGAGAATTTTCCATGGAGAAGGAAGTTTCCAAAGGGTGAATTTTTTCAGGGGAAATTTTAACTGAGGGAATTTGCTCGAATTCCTATAGGAAATTGTGTTTATGACTTGCTATCTCTTTGCCGACTAAATTTTACACTCGGAGATGTTAAGTGTAACTATCCGGGGTAAATTTTCACCAGAATTGAATTGAACAGAGAATATATCCGGGGGAAGGAGGGATTTTTTCGTAGAACGGGAACAAGGTTTTCTGGCATTATTTAAAAACGATCAGAAATTAAATATAATTTTTTTTCAATTGAAAGTAAAGAGCAACATTAAAACTTAAAACAAACAGAAGTTATCATAGGCAACGTAGTAGCGCTACCTAAATAAAAGTGATGTGGGAAAAATGTGTTTTTTTTCTTCAAAAAGAACTCATTCGATTGGAAATTGAAGGGGCTAGTGCCCTTTTTAATAGCCGAAAGCAATTGGAAGGCAACTAAAACCCCTCCCGCGCAGACGGTTTTTCCAAACACATCCAATCAAAATTTTGAGATAGCCATTTTGTTCAACGTAACTGAAAGGACCGGAAGTTATATCTTTGAGGAAGACAATCCCCCCCTCCCCAGCCCTCAGGGTAAGGGTTTTAAGTTATGCCCTGAGACATATAAGGTATATATAAAAAGGGTAATCGTATAAAATTTGGAGGGGGCTCATTGGATTGATAATCAGAAATTCTAGCGCCAATTTTAAGATTCAGAGTGATCGGAGGGTGGATTCCCTTCCACATTTCATATTTTCTCGAAATGTATCTGATAGAAACTTTGACATGGCCATTTTCTGTCGTGTAAACTTCAAAAAGAGCTCATTCGATTGAAAATTGAGAGGGTTAGTACTTTTTTAATAGTTGAAAGGGATTAAAGAGCAACCAACCCCCCCTCCCACGCCCACCATTTCCCCAAACACATCCAATCAAAATTTTGAGATATATCTTATGTTCAACGTAATTGAAAGGTTCAGAAATCATATCTTTGAGGATGACAATCCCCCCCCCACAGGTTCTCAGGTTGTAAGTTATACCCTGGGGACATATAAGGTTTATATAGAAAGGGTGATCGTATAAACTTCGGAAGGGGCTCATTGGATAGGCAATCAGAAATTCTAGTAGCCTTATTAAGCTTCAGGGTGAGCGGAGGGTGGATAACCCCCCTCACACACCTCGTATTTTCCCAAAACGTATCTGATGGAAATTTTGAGATGGCCATTTGTTGTCATATAAACTTCGAAAAAGGCTCATTTGATTGGATCTGAAAGGACTAGTGCCCTTTCTCTCAGTCAAAAGTGATTAGAGGGCAACAAGCCCCCCCCCCTCCAACACCCATAAATTTCAAAAACACATCTAATCAAAATTTTGAGATCGCCATTTTGTTCAGCATAGTTGAAGGGTCTGGAAATTATGTCTTTGAGGATGACAACCCCCTCCCCCACGGCTCTCAGCGCAAGAGCTGTGAGTTATGCCCCGAGGGCCTTTAAAGTTTTTAAGGAAAGGGTAGTCGTAAAAACTCTGGAATGGGCTCACTCGACTAGAAATAAGATGTTCTATTGCCCTTTTTATGACTGAATGTGATCGGAGGGCAGCCATCCCCCCACGTCGTATTGTCTGCAAATGCATCCAATAGAAATTTTGAGATAGCCATTTGTTCAAAAATAGTCCAAAGATCATATAATAGGGTCTTTGGGGTTGACAGAATCCCCCAGAGTCTAGGGGTAGGGGTTGTAAGTTTGCCTCAGGGGAATATAGGGTTCTTATGAAAGGGGTTGTCGTTTGAACTTTAAAAGAGGCTCATTTGATTGGAAATGAATAGTTCTAGTTCCCTTTTAAGAGCCAAACATTATGGAAAGCAACTAGCCCCCTCCCCTCCCTGACATTCTCTTCTTCCTGAAACGCATTCAATTGACTTTGTGAGATAACCATTTTGTTATCAATAGTCCAAAAACTATATAACAATGTCTTTAGGGTGGAAACAATCCCCCAGAGCCCCTGGACAAGGGTTGTAAGTTATGCCCTGGGGCATATAAGGTTTTCATGGAATGGATGGTCGCATAAGCTTTGGATCGACGGAGCTCATTTGATTTGAAGTCGGAAATTTTAGTGCCCTTTTTGAGATTAAAAAATGAATGGAGGTCAATCAGTCCCCCCCAAGCCTTTGATTCTCCAAAATATATCCGATTGAAATTTTAAGAGATCTATTTTGTTCATCCTTGTTGAAAGGTCCAGTAAATATGTCTTTGGGGATGTCAACCTCCCCACAGTCCTTAGGACAAGGGCTGTAAGCTAGGCAATTCGTTCATTATTTACACATAGCATATATTAAAAAAAAAAAAAAAAAAAAAAAAATGACCGTGGATTCTCAGTTTAATTGGCATATACTAATATTTATTCCTTAAAATTTTTATATTTTTTTATTTATGAAAGTAAGAAAAGTAAATATATGTAAAGCGCAAATAACTCTGCGGGTCATCTGCTTCACTGAAGTGACAGTCTGTCCCAAGCCAGGATAAAAGAGGAGGGTTGGGCGACAGGTTTGCTACCTGTCCCTGTAAAAAGGATCCAGCAACAGAAACGTTGACAATAGCTTTGGATGACTCATCTTCTTCCCTGATAACGAACCCAAACTGCGAAACAACCAACGAAAATCGGTTTCTGGAACGTGAGAACTATGAGTTATCAGAGTATGAGAACTCAGTTATCAAAGACTGAGCAACTGCTCAGAGAGATGAAACAGTACAATATTAACATACTGGCCCTAAGTGAATGTCGGTGGAAAGATATCGGCCAACAGAACTTACAGGATGGATATGTGTTATTTTATAGTGGTGATGACACCCATTATAGGTCAGGGGTAGGAATAATGATGCCCCCCCCCGAAGCTCATAATTCTGTTCTCAAATGGACACTTGTGAATAACAGGATAATGTTAGCTCGATTTGTTAGAGAAC
Source organism: Artemia sp. Kazakhstan ARC1039 (assembly GCA_029168905.1). Taxonomy (NCBI): domain Eukaryota; kingdom Metazoa; phylum Arthropoda; class Branchiopoda; order Anostraca; family Artemiidae; genus Artemia; species Artemia sp. Kazakhstan ARC1039. Next base: position 23,044 of record JAQQPU010006890.1, read on the forward strand.
ACTCCAAGTCCTCAGTGATAGTGCGCTGTGTGCCTGCAAACAAGGCGGATGAGAATGTAAAGGACAGTTTCTACGAAACATTACAGGCTGTCACTAAATACATTCCGAATCATAATGTACTGTGTGTTCTAGGTGATTTAAATGCAAAAGTAGGAAGTGATAGACAGTACTGCCCTGAAGTTCTAAGACAGGATGGACTTGGTCACATTAATGAAAATGGCGAATTACTAGTAGACTTTGCGCTAAGTAATGATCTCGTTGTTGCAAGAACGTTTTTCGATCACAAAACAGTGCATAAATACACATGGACGTCACCAGACGGCTCAACTCAGAACTAGATATATCATTGTCTGATCTCCCGCAGGTGGCTTACAAACCTTTTGGATGTGCGTGGATACAGAGGAGCTGACGCAGAGTCTGATCATACTCTTATGGTCGCTCGAGTGCAGATAAAACTTCGTGCTCCTCAGAAACCCAGCTAAAACCTTGAAAACCATATGATACAGAAAAACTGCATGACCGTAAGGTTCAAAGAGAGTTTTGTATGACTATAAAAAATAAGTGTGATGCCCTAGCAGTGGAAGTAAGCAAACCAGAAAGCATTGAACGGAAATGGGATACCGTCAAAAGTGCATACACTACGGTTACTGAAGAAAAGTTGGGTTTCAGGAAAAATCCAAAGGAAAGGTGGATCTCCGAAACCACGTGGAAATTAATTGACGAGCGTAAGGTACTTAAGCAGACCTTACTGGCTCCTGACACACGGAGTGCACAGTCAGCAAAGGGAAGAACAAAGAAAATAAAAAGAGTGTTAGGAAAGATAAAAGACTTTTCCTTGAAAAATAAAGCTGCTTTAGCATAGGAAGCCAATAGAAAGGGGGATTCTACAACTGTTTACCGGCTAACTAATGAGATGGTTGGGAAACAGAGCAGCACAATCACCCTGACCAAAGACGAGAATGGAATGATTTGATCATATCCAGATAAAATTGAAGAAAGGTGGGCTACCCACTTTGAGAAACTATTCAATAGACCGAAACAGAGTGACCAAAAAATGTACCTGATACCCATTTTTACAGCTGACATCAATACAGACCCGCCAAGCTCTGTCGAAATCGTGTATGCAGCAAAAAAGCTAAAAAACGGACGAGCTCCTCGCATAGATGGTATCTCAGCAGAAATGCTAAAGTATTCAATAAAAACATGTCTCTCAGTGTGGCTCGCCCTTTACACCAATATATAGAATATAGGGAAGGTTCCCCGTGAATGGACCAAGGGGATATTGGTGAAAATTTTCAAAAAGGGAGACACAATGTTGTGCGATAATTGGAGAGGTATCAACCTTCTGTCAGTACCATGCAAACTATTGGCTACTACTATATTGTATCGGATTCAAGATGCATTAGATACAAATCTGCAAGAAGAGCAGCATAGTTTTAGAAGCGGCTGGTCGTGCTCTGACTTGATTTTTGTACTGAGAACACTTGGAATCAAAACAGTGGAAGAACAAGCTATATTTACTATTTATTGACTTCAAAAAGACGTTTGACTCGGTTGACCGATAATATTTGTGGAGAGTTCTCAAATATTATGGGATGCCAGAAAAACTAGTGAGCACGATAGTCTCCCTATAAAAAGAGACTGAGTGCTGCGTCAAGACCGAGAATGACACAACCGAATTTTTCCAGATTTTTTGTGCGTTAGGGATGTGTACTTTCCCCATTTCTTTCTGAAATTATAATGGATTACATATTAAAAAGAAACTCTGGATATGGACTAAAAGCAAGCGGTAAGCAACTATCTGATTCGGATTTCACGGATGACGTGTTCTTGCTAGAAGATTCTAAACAGAGGTTACAGTAGCTCCTTGACGGAATTATAGAAAATTAAAAAAAATTCGGGCTAACCATTAATGTTGACAAATCAAAAAGCATGTTCATCACAAACTTACAGCTTGATCTGCATCACAAGAACACAAATATAAAACAGGTGAAAGATTTCAAATACCTGGGTTGCTGGATCGATTGTGATGGCAAAATAATGGTGGAGATTAAACGCAGAACTGGTCCGTCAACCGGAGCTTTCAACAAACTAAAGCCCATTTGGAGGAGCATCAAATATTCTTTACGACTAAAGTTACGTCTTTTCAATAGCAATGTGCTCTCCATACTCCTCTACGCTAGTGAGGGCTGGAAAATGAATCAACAGCTTGAAAAGAGAATTCTTGCATTCGAAAATATGTGCCTGAGGAGAATTTTAAATCTAAGCTGGCCAAAGAGAGTTAGTAATTCCGAAGGTCGTAATAGAACGGGCCAGCCTCTCATTACTGCTGTTCTTAGGAAGAAGAGGTGGACATATTTAAGGCATGTACTCCACATGAAAGAAGGCCGCCTTCCTCGGACAGCCTACGACTGGAAACCAGGCGACAGAAGAAGACAGGGTCGTCCAAAGAACACTGCGGCGAACTTTTGACCGAGATCTAAGGATGACTGAGACTTCGGTAGAACCTGAATTGGAAGATGTCACCGCTGCAGCATCGCTCCGGGACGAAGGGAGAGGCTTCGTCGACGCCCTATGCGACACTAATGGTGCCGGAGGAACTAAGGTCTAAGGTAAGGTAAAGCGCAAATTATGTTCCGGTCTTGAGAAGACATGGGGACTATCAGCCCTGTTCATGTTAATTTTTGCTCGTTTTGAGTTTGATTCTGCTATTTATTGTAATTTCTATTCGTTTTGAATTTCATTTATTTATTGATAGTGATTTATGGTAGTTTTACGCTTGGAAGACTATTTGACTTTATTCCTGCTCATTCTTGGCTTAATGAAGCTCTTTACTTTTCTTTGAAAAACTTGTTTTGTGGGAAACTTGTTCTAAATTAATTACGTATATGAGGGGGGTTAATCCTCCTCAACACCTCACTCTTTACGCTAAAGTCTGAATTTTGGCCCAACTCTTTAAGAACGACTCCTGAAACACAAAGTTCCTTAAATTACAACAACAGGAAGATTTTCTTCAAAAGTACTAAAAACTTTAGCGTAAAGAGTGAGGTTTTGAAGGAGGAGCACCCCCTTTATATACGTATCAATTTATGTTCGTTTTAAGCGTAAATGTTCCTCCTTACTTTAAGTTGAAAAAAACTTGTTTTTATTTATTTAATACTGTGTAAGAGTAACTCGCATACTTAGATCAGAACAGCTAATCGCGTTTCAATATATGAGTTAATTAGAATATTCTCACTCAGACCTTTTTTAAATCTGTGAATTTTAAGACATCGTATTTTCAAGGCAAAATAATTCTAGATTCGAGTTGTCTTGATTTAATTGTCTTTGTTAAAATGTACAGATATTGATATAATCTTCTTTCTTTTCATTTATTTATAATTATATAGGGGGATTAGTCAAAGATAAAAAAATTGTATACAATTTAAACAATTTAAAAAACCTCTTGTAACATTACATTAGCTTTTTCGAAACTTAAAAGAAAAAAAGTTTTGCCATTTCCCATCATCGGATCAGATTAAATCCATCCAAGCATTTAACATTAGACTTGCTCTTGTTCCAGTAATCATAGACTCCCTGGGGAAATCCACTATGATTTCTCTATATAATCATATTCTCACAGTTGAGTAAAGCGCATTTTGTTCCGTCTTTAGCAGATTAGCCCTCACTTGTTCAAATTTGTAAGAGCTTTCCTGATTCTCAACTCACTTTCTCGGAGACAAAATTCAATATCAGATTCCAAGATTGGATTTCAGGGATAAAGCACCTTGACTTTCCTTGATAGCATATAACTTAAGAAAGAGTCAACACAAAGGAACAAGTCTATGGATTCACTACATTGGAATAGGTAATTAAACAAAGGATAGTTTTTATACAAGTTTAACTATTATTATAAGTTATTTGATTTGTAAGGAACGGTAAAGTTTACAACAATAGCCTAAGAAAAAATAGTCATGTTTGTCTGTTGATCCAGGGTTTGAAACTCCTGATTATGGGGGGAAATATGCAAAGCTTTACGGGACTGTACAGCCCGTGTGGAGCTCTGAGACTTACACAGATCAGCGGAAAGTAAGGGGACCCGGGAAACTCCTGGTAGAATGATAATGTTTACAATAAAAAGCTGTGAAAAAATCGTCAGCTGATTCTACTGATTTAGGATTGAAATAACCTGGTAATTTAACTTAACCGGGAAATTTAACTTTCACACCAAAGGCAATTTCTTCCAGTCAAATACCTTTAATTTGTAAACTAATATCTTATCTGAATTCCAGGGACTTATGAACATGTGTTAATAAGTGCATGGGCACCTTCAATGGAGAGGGGGCAGAGATCGAAAATAAACATAAGATGAAAATTTCAATCGTTCAGAAACAAATGTGACATATTTCAACCAAGAACATAATTGTTTCGAAGTTTCATATCCCCTCCCTACTATTACCACTACTAAGAACTCACTGCAGCATAGCTAT
>JAQQPU010006891.1:0-27940 GCA_029168905.1 Artemia sp. Kazakhstan ARC1039
TATTGGTTATTGGGAAGTATACAGACATTTTCAGGAAGAATTTTTTTCTGGAGGGGGCGGGGGCTAGAGGAGGGGGTTACTCTGGAGAATCTTTCCGTGGAGGATGTTTCTCTGGGGTAAGGGAAATTTCTATGAAGGGGGCGCCGGATTTCCAAGCATTATTTAAAAAACGATCAGAAACTAAATAAAAAAAAAAGTTTTTTCAACTGAAAGTAAGAAGCAACATTAGAACTTAAAACGAACAGAAATTATAAAGTATTTTAGGGGGTTCTCCCTCAAGTCAATACCTCGCTCTTTACGCTACAGTTTTTTTAGTGCTTTCAAAAGAGCTATCTATTCTAATTAAACGGCCTTTGTGATTCAGGGGTTTGTGAATCAATTTTTTTTAACTTTTAACGTAAAGAGCGTGGCATTGACTAAGGGGAGAACCCCCTCATATACGTAATAACATATACGTAATAAAAAAAACAACAAAAAAAAACAAGCGATACGGCTCAATAGTAATCGAAACTTTTAAAAACGGAATTTTGATGTCAATAAATGTATCAAAAGAATGTGTTTATAATGCTGAATCTAAATATATAAATTTTTATTAAGTTTAGTATTACTCATCAAAGACTACGAGCCTGAGAAAATTTACCCGATTTTTTAAAGAGAGGGGAAACATCCCCTAAAAGTGAAAGAATTTTAATGAAAATCACACCGTCAGATTCAGCGTATCAGAAAACCCTATTACAAAGGTTTCAAGCTCATATCTGCGAAAATTTGCAACTTTGTATTTTTTGCCAGAAGAAAAATATACGAATATAGAAGTTATTTACGTAAGTTAATTATTAAATTACGTCATAATCAGAGTTAGAGACATCCATTTAGCAAAAGAAAAGTAAAATTTTTATGCAAATTTCGTTTACTTATTCAATGACAGTGAGCCAAAATAAAACATGTATTAACTAAAAAACGATCAGAAATTAAATAAAAAAACAAGTTTTTTAAACTGAAAGTAAGGAGCGACATTAAAACTTAAAACGAACAGAAATTATTCCGTATATGAAAGGGGCCTCGCTCTTTACGCTAAAGTTTTTTGTTGTTTTAAAAAATAAAGTTGTGAGACAGAGTCAAACTTTAGCGTATTAAAGAGCGATGCCCCTTTCATATACGGAATAATTTCTGTTCGTTTTAAGTTTTAATGTCGCTCCTATCTTTCAGTTTAAAAAACTTGTTTTTTTTTTATTTAATTTAACGTAAAAAGTGGAAGTCTCTGTTAAGGAACGACTCAAAAGCCAATATAGCTATTTACATTGATGATTCCGAATAGTGTTGTTCTGTGAATTTATGTTTTCTGATATTTCCGTTGAGAGCATGGGTACCCATAAGGGGGGGGGGGAGGCAGGAGGGGGTGCCAGCCCCCTCCTGGCTGAATGATGCTGCCTTATTTTTTTATATTTTTGTTTTGAGATTTCTATTATATAGCATTAAAAGTGCCAATTAGATCAGGTAAGCCCCCCCCCCTCCTTGGAATTCAGCCTATGGGCACTCATGGTCGAGAGGCACTGCTTTTTAAATCTCTTAATATTAACAGCTATCCCTGGAATTAAAAAAGAAATTTGCTCAGAAAATACGTTCTGGGGCCAAAATAGCTAGACATAATGATGGAAATGAAGAAAAAGCAAAAATAAAAACCAGGAACAGTTCTTAACCAATGGAACCAAAAGAATATAGTGTATAAAAGCAAGCAAAGACTTCCACTAAGCAATTTTCATTGTAAAAATAGATTATAAGAAAGGTGAAAAATAAACTTGGTAGAATAAAAAAAGTCCTCTAATAAAAACCAGAAAACATAAATCTAAAATTATAACCCAATAGCGTCTGATAGAATATGGAAGATTCCGACTCTCACATGAAAATTAAGAAGATAAGGATTTATTCAAAATTTATTAAGAAAATGAAATTTATTGGAAGATTTATAGAGAAAATAAAGGGATACGCAGTCCTATACAAACTACAAGGACAAACTTAAGGACATGCCTATTCGATTAAAAACAAGTCCCTTCAACAGCTTTTGATGCATCTCCCACCCCCACTCCCATTTAGTTTTGGTTTACCAAAACTATTCGCCATAAAAGTGTATCCCATAGCTATGTCGATGGAACATATTTATAAATAAAACATGTCAAAAATTTCTTTAAATAAAATTGATAAATAAATTGATCTGGTGACTCTTTTTATAAGTTAAAGTTATTTTTTTTTATGAGAAGGATGTGAACTAGATTATCAAGCTAGTGGAGGATCAATCTTTCTGTTTACTTAGAGAACCGAGTTTACCCCCCCCCCCAACATTTTGGTCTGACTCGTAAAAACGTAGCAAAAATGCATATAAAATATTTTGATGCATTTTTTATAGCTCCCCTCCTCGAACAAAAATCCCAGATACGCCCGGGGGCATGGGCTTTTTGTACAATCTTTAGACTGGATAAAAAAAACATATTTCTTATGTTTAATAGACAAGTTAGTTTTATCTTTAAGCGTCGTTTTTATCATTCGAAGTCAAACATATAAGAATTAGTAGCTTTATTTGTTTTGTTTCTCTATACAATCATAACGGTCTGGAAACAATAGTAAAAGAATTTTGATTTTTGATTTTATGGAGATAAAAAAAATATATCCTCTAGAAAATTAAGTTGCTGTACATTAAAAGTTTGGCTGGCAAAGGATACCTGAGGAAAAAAAAAGTTTGGTTTAAATATTCCTGTTGCGGAACTTTTTAACGTTACTTCACGCGTAGACGTTAATATAGCCGCGAGAGGATAAAACAAAAACAAAAAAATAGCACTATGTCAATAAAGGTTAAGTTGTTTTTAAGCAAAAGGAAAATGTCAGGGAGAAAAAATTTGTAGTTGTTCAAACTTAGTTTTAAGGGTCCTGCCAAAAGGTAGCGAGAAGTTGCACTTGTGAAACCACTATATAAAATCATTCTTGTTTCAGTAGAATCTATCCTTTTTTTTTAATGCCAGGAACACTTGAAAAGTACCACTAGAATATACACTTCGTATATTCTAGAATATATAGTGGTATATTCTATATAGCGGTATAAAGTGGTATATAGTGGTATATTCTATCTATCTATATAGTGCTATCTATATAGTGGTATATAGTGGTATATTCTATCTATCTACATAGTGCTATCTATATAGTGTTATATATTGGTATATTCTAGAATATACCACTAGATTGTATGGTCTAGGGCCAAACGAAGAGCAGGTTGTTCCCAGCTGGGGTGGGAGGATGCCGTAAAGAAGATTTAAGCAAACTTCCTGGGAGGGTGTAAAGAGGGAGGCTTTGAATGGATTGAAATGGAAGAGGAGCGTGCGTAAGGTTTTTGCACGAATGTAAATCCCTACGTCCCTTGTCTATTTCAATTTTTACAGATTTTAAATGTCGGCTGTGCAGGAATCTATAATCTTCCCTGACTGCATCTAAATCTTTCTGAGACAGAAAATAAAGCTAAGAAGAAGCGCGGTTTTGTTAGTTCTAATTTTGAAAATTTAAGTGAGTTCTAACTTCACAGAATCTTAGCCTGTTGATTAAAAATCTGAGGCTAAACAGAGCTCCAAAAGAAAGATATTTACTTACATCCATCTTGAATCGGTACTTTAAAAGACTTTATATCACACACCGTAAGTTTTACAGGAGTTCAGAATACTATGGAATTTTTAAGGGAAGGAAAAAAGACCTGCGTGTGGTAAGATCAAAGTTTCAATGTTCCATTTTACATGTGGTTCTCGTGTAGCCTTTAAAAACCCTCCATATTGCTTAGATTGTTTTAGTTTGATAGTCCTTAAAAGGAAAAAAAAGGTCAAAATAAAACGTAAAAAAAACGTCAAATTCAAAATGAATTTGAATGAATGAATGAATCTTCCCTATTAGGCCTACCCATCTATAAACACAAAAAAAGAATTAAAAAAATAAAAATTTTAAGCACAAATGGGAATAGTCAATCAGACTTTTGTCCACTTGAAGAAAAAACAAACAATAATTCTTTTTTGGCCGTTTTATACGTGGTAGGCTATCATTTTTCTGAAGCTCCTAATTTTACCATTAACCAGAATAGAGCTCTCTCAAAAACTATATTTCTCTTTACAACTAAAGTGATACTTTCTTATAATTTTTTACGCAACTATTTCCTAGATACTACATATGGCAAGCTATAGAGTTTTCGCAGATATCAAACAGTTCGTGATAACGAACTGTAAGCAAGGAGCGACCCGGCTTAATAGTAACCGAAACTCTAGAAAACGGGATTTTGATATCAGTAGATACATCAAAAGAAACAGATTTTAATGCTGATCTCAAATATATAAGTTTCATTAAGTTTAGTTCTACCCATCAAAAGTTAAGCGCCTGAGAAAATTTGGCTGATTTTCGAAAAAAGGGGGAAAGACCACCTAAAAGCTATAGAACCTTAATGAAAATGACACCATCATTTTCAGCGTATCAGAGAACCCTACTGTAGATGTTTCAAGCTCCTATCTACAAAAATGTGGAATTTTGCATTTTCTGCTAGAAGAAAGATCACGGATGCGTGTTTATTTCTTTATTTTTTTTCCCCCAGGGGTGATCGTATCGACCTAGTGGTCCTAGAGTATCGTGGGAGGGCTCATTGGAACGTTAATTAAAAGTTCTAGTGCCCTTTTTAAGTGATCAAAAAATGGAGGGCAACTAGGCCCCCTCCCACGCTCATTTTTTCCCGAAGTCACCCGATCAAAATTTTGAGATATCCATTTTGTTCAGCATGGTCGAAAATATGATAACTATGTCTTTTAGGATGACTTAATCCTGCGAAGTCCTCGGGGGGAGGGCTGAAAGTTATGAACTTTACCCAATGTTAACATATAGTCTTGGTTATTGGGAAGTATACAGACGTTTTCAGGGGGGATTTTTTCTGATAGTGGGGATGGGTCGGGGGTTATATGGGAGGATCTTTCCATGAAGGAAGTTTTCATGGGGGAAGAGACATTGCTATGAAGGGGACGCCGGATTTCCCAGCATTGTTTAAAAAAAAGATCAGAAACTAAATTTAAAAAAATAATGGTTTTTCAACTGGAAGTAAGCAGCAACATCAAAATTTAAAACGAATAGAAAATATTACGTATATGATTGGGCTCACCCACTAGTCAATACCTTGCTCTTTAAGCCAAAGATTTTTTAGTACTTTCATAAGAGCTATTTATTCTAATTAACGACCTTTGTGATTAAGCGGTCATTTTTAAAGAATTGGAACAAAATTCGAACTTTAGCTTAAAGAGCAAGGTATTGACTAAGGGCGGATCCCCTAATATACGTATTAAAAATATATGAATATTGAAGTTCGTTACGTAAGTTAATTCGTGAGTTACGTATATTTAATACTAATAAAAACGTTCGTAAATAAAATTAAAAAAGTTTCGAGAAAGCCATTTAACCAAATAAAAGTAGAATTAATATGCAAATTTTGTTTAAATTATTCATGTACTGTGAGCCAAAATCCAAACCTTCATTAATTCAAAAACGTTAAAAAATTAAATAAAAAAACAAGTTTTTTTTAACTGAAAGTAAGGAACGACATTAAAACTTAAAACGAACAAAAATTATTCCGTATATGAAAGGGGCTGTCCCCTCCTCAATACCTCGCTCTTTACTCTAAAGTTTGGATCTTTCATACAACTTTATTTTTTAAAACAATAAAAAACTTTAGCGTAAAGAGCGAGGTATTGAGGAGGGAACAGCCCCTTTCATGTACGGAGTAATTTTTGTTCGTTTTAAATGTTAATGTCGCTCCTTACTTTCAGTTAAAAAAAACTTGTTTTTTTTTATTTAATGTAAATAGAACATGAGATGATACTCATGTTTTATCCCAGTTGCGTCAATTGGGGAGGCAGGGGGCAATGCTCCTCAGGATTTGTTTTCTTAGTAAGTCTTGGCCATTATAGTTGAACTTTTTTGTACATTTTCCATGGTTTTTAGTTAGATTTGTCGTATATTTAGCTGCAAAATCAACTAACTCCATAAAACTAACAGAGATAAGTGGCAAAGAAAACATTTTGTTGACTTGTATCATGGTCAGATGACCCCCTCCCCCTGGAAGACTTTAAATTTCCTATAGCCACTTTGGTTGCCAAAATTGTATTTGGGGGGAAGGAGTAGGAGGTTTGAACCCCTACCTCCCCGAAATGTTTGACTCATAAAAACGCAACAAAAATGCATATAAACACATTTTTGATGTGTTTTTACGAGTTTTATCGTACTAAGTTGTGAGAAGTAAAACTTCAGTCAGTATAAAGCTAAAACAAGATAACTTTAATTATTTTGAGATTCTAACCCACATATTACAAACATCTAAAGGGTATCCAACATCACGGAGAAGTTTTGCACACAAAACAGATCCTAGAAACCTGGAGTGAGGGCTATTGAGAAGGAAACATGTTATGAAAACAATCCTTACTTAATATATGCAGAAAATTGTAGTTAACAAATTTGAAACAGATCCAGCTATAATTTACTGCCAATCCCCCTAATGTTTAAATATATAGCCCAGTTTTTCCAATTTGTTCAATTTACGGGTGAACGGGTTGAAACAAAAGTGACGCATGACAGAATGCATGGGAAATATATAATTTGGGCTATATATTTGAACGTTAGGGGTGGGGGGCTGTGGGTAAAATATTGTTGAATTGCTTTCAAAATTTTTTAATTACCATTTTTCTGCATATTATGAAGTAAAAAATTGTTTTTTTTAAACATATTTTCTTCTCAATAGCCCTAAATCTAGGTTTATAACAAAAATATTTTAGCAAGTTCAGTGATAACTTTTTCAAGCTACTAACATCTTTTACGATCACGAATGCTATTGTCACTGTTCTTGTGAAAATAAACTAGTATTTAATTTTAAAAATTGCCTATATCTTTGTTATCCATGAAGAAGAATGTCTCATTTTTGCAAGGGTTTTGCATTTTTGCAATGGAGACATTGCTCTAACCCACCGGATGGAGACTTGTTCGAGAATTTTTAGCTTTATGCCCATTTTTAACAGAACTATTTTTATTGATTTTCTTTGATTAGATTTCTTTTGAAATAATATTTATTTTTTAACTCTTTAGGATTCTGAAAAGTAGAGTTTCCTGGTAACACAGTATTTCTGCAGCCTTGCATCTCTTCCGCTCCCCCCCCCCCGAGAAAATTTAGTTTTTGATTTTATGCTGCTCGCAAAAAAAAGGCTGAAATTATGTGAGGTATTCTTGGGTTAAAAATATAAGTAAAATTATGTGCTAAATAGGAAAAGTTTCTAAGTATTTTTCAGCCACCCTTCTACAGTGTCATCTTCTATCAGTTCCCTTTTTTTCTACAATGAACGAGCAATTAAATTTATTTTTTTATTTTTGTTTTTGATTATTTCCTTCCTGAGAGCTACTTAAAAATTCCAACTTAAAAAAAACACATGAAATGAAGAAATTCATAGTGTTTATAGCAAATATGTACCTTCTCTTTTCATAATCCTACTAGTTCTTGTAATTGTGAATGAATAAATTTCACAAAATAGGCACGTTCACTCCTCAATATATTCACTGGAAAATGGTGCTTATCAAACAGCTTATCATATGTTTAACTTTCGGAAAACATTTACATAATGCAAGAATTATCATTATAAAATAGTTCTGCTCATTTGTGATATCTAGTAAGTTTTCAACTCTACTGGCCCCCCAACTCTAATTCAAGATGCTAAATTTCCTCTCCGAGAAGCCACAAAAGCTTGACGCTGCGTCGAAATGTCTTAGCAAGACTTTTCCATTAGGTCCTGTGTCCCCAAGAAAAAACTTTTCTTCTACCTATTGAATAGCTTTATTAGTTCCGGACTGTCTGATCTGACAATTTAACAGAAAAGTAATCTTATTTTCCGAATTAATTTAAAAAACTTTTTCCACAAAATAAGTTTTTCAAAGAAAAGTAAAGAACTCCGTTAAACAAAAAATGAGCAAAAATAAAATCAAATAATCTTCCAAGCGTGAAACTACCACAAATCAGCATCGATAAATAAATGAAACCCTTATGCCTTCCCAAGGCCAGAACGAAATTTGCACTTTACTCAAAAAATACAAATGAATGTGGATTGTCAGTTTAATATACATATACTGATATTTAGTAATCAAAATGTTAAAATTATTTGATTTATTAAAGTTATAAAAGTAAAAACATTTATATTTTTTCAGTAAAGTGCAAATTTTGTTCTGCCTTGGGAAGGCATAGGGGTTTTGTGTCCAAATGTTAATTTCTCCTCGTTTTGAGTTTGACTCGGTTATTTATTGTAATTTCTGTTCATTTTGGGTTTCATTTATTTATCGATGCTGATTTGTGTTAGTTTCACGCTTGGTAGATTATTTGATTTTATTTTTGCTCATTTTTTGTTTAATGGAGTTATTTACTTTTCTTTGAAAAACTTATTTTGTGGAATTTTGTTTTTAAATTAATTTCTATTCGTTTTATATTGACATAGTCTTCTTAGGGAAAAAGAAAATAATACTTTAAATTTTTTTCGTTTTATAAGACTTTATAGTTTGACCTGCTATTTGTATGCTGGATAAAAATTTTCAGCAATTTTTAACAACATACACCGTTTTAAAAATCTGGACACAAATAGTAATGTTTAATTTAGTTTCATACCTCCTCTAGTTGACCTGAAATGGAAAACTTGATACCATTCTCAAAAACATCTATTTACTTTATTTGATAGCTTGGATATGCTTGCGCTATTTTAATTTGGTAAAATTTTAAGAGCAGAAATGGGAGGGTTGGCGTGGGAGGGTGGGAGTGGAAGGGGGATTAGTCGCCCTCAAATCACTTTCGACTACTAAAAAGGGCATCAGCGCTTTCTATTTTCAATCGAATGAGCCCTTTTCAAAGTTCCCACGACAACTTCTTCGACACGAAGTGCCCTGGTCTAAACAACAACAACAACAAAAAATAATACATTATACCCTCTTCGATCTTTACTATAAAAACGTCAAGCCTTCCAATCACTTTCGACTATTAAAAAGGGCACTAGGCCTTTCGACTTCCAATCGAATGAGCCCTTTTGGAAACGACAACGCTTTCTATAAACACCTTATATGCCCGCAGGGCATAAATACAACCCTTACCCTAAGGTCTTTTAGGGTAGTTGTCATCCTCTAAGACCGATTTTCCCGAACTTTCAACTACGTTAAACAACATGGCTATCTCAAAATTTTGATTGGGTGTGTTTGGGGAAATGGTGGGCGTGAGAGGGTGTTAGTCGCCTTCCAATCACTTTCGACTATTAAAAAGGGCACAAGCCACTCCAATTTCCAATTGAATCAGCGCTTTTCGAAGTTTCTATGACAACTTCTTCGATACGAAGTGCCCTGCTCTAAAGGAAATAATTAATAAATAATACATTGTGCCAACATCGTTCTTATATGCCCCCAGGACATAATGTAAAACCCTTGCCCTGAGGGTTGTGGGGGAGTGTCCTCCTCTTTACTTATTACCCGTTTCTTGTCTCGTTCTCGAGTGTCCCCGTTCTTTACTTAGGCAGCGCGATCGTGCTGCCTATGATTTATGCAACAACTTTCTATATAAACCTTATTTGCCCCCAGGGCATATCTTACAACCCTTGCACTGAGGGCTCTGAGGGGATTTTCATCTTAAAAGACCCAATTTCCAGAACGTTCAACTACGTTGAACAAAATGGATGTCTCAAAATTTGGATTGGATGTATTTTGGAAAATGGTGGGCGTCAGAGGGGCGTTAGTCGCTATCCAATCACTTTCAACTATTAAAAAAGGCACTAGCCCTTTCAATCTCCAATTGAATGGACCCTTTTGAAGTTTCTAGGACAACGCTTTCAATACAACTTTATATGCCCTAGGGCATAAATTACAACCTTTGCCCTGAGAGCTGTGGGGGGAGGGGTTGTCATCCTTAAAGACCTAATTTCCAAAAATTTCAACTACGTTGAATAAAATGGCTATCTAAAAATTTTGATTTGATGTGGTTGGGGAAAAGGTGGGCGTGAGAGGGGGGTTAGTTGCCCTCAAATCACTTTCGACTATTAAAAAGGGTACTATCCCTTTGAATTTCAAATCGAATGAGCCTTTTTTCAAGTTTCTACGACAAAGATTTCAATAAAAACCTTATATGCCCCCAGGGCATAACTTATAATCCTTGCCCTGAGGGTTGTGGGGGAGTGTCCTCATGAAAAATATATTTTCTATCTGGAAATCAACTACGCTGAACAAACTGGCTATCTCAAAATTTTTATTGGATGTTTTGGGGGAATGATGGGCGTGGGATCACTTTCGCCTATTAAAAAGGGTACTATCCCTGTGAATTTCAAATCGAATGAGCCCTTTTTCAAGTTTCTACGACAAATATTTCAATAAAAACCTTATATGCCCCCAGGGCATAACTTATAATCCTTGCCCTGAGGGTTGTGGGGGTGTGTCCTCATCAAAAATATATTTTCTATCTGGAAATCAACTGCGCTGAACAAACTGGCTATCTCAAAATGTTTATTGGATGTTTTGGGGGAATGGTGGGTGTGGGAATGGGCTAGTTGCCCTCCAATCAGTTTCGACTATTAAAAAGGGCACTAGCACTTTGAATTTCCAATCGAATGAGCTTTTTTTGAAGTTTCTACGACAACGCCTTCTTTAAAATCCCTATATGCCCTCAGGGCAAGGGTTTGAACTTATGCCCTGGGGGCATATAGGGATATTAAAGAGGGCGGTGGGGGGGACTAGTTGCCGTCCAATCACTTTCGACTATATACAAGGGCACTAGCCCTTCGAATTTCCAATTGAATGAGCCTTTTTTGAAGTTTCTACGACAACGCCTTTTATAAAAACCTTATATGCCCCCAGGGCATAACTTAAAACCCTTGCCCTGAGGGTTGTGGGGGAGTTTCCTCCTCAAAAACATATTTTCTATCTGGATATCAACTACACTGAACAAAATGTCTATCTCAAAATTTTTATTGGGTGTGTTTGGGGAAATGATGGGCGTGGGGGGCTATTTGCCCTCCAATCACTTTCAACTATTAAAAAGGGTGATAACCCTTTGAATTTCCAATCGAATGAGTCTGTTTTGAAGTTTCTACGACAACGTCTTCTATAAAAACCTTATATGCCCCCAGGGCATAGCTTAAAACCCTTGCCCTGAGGGTTGTGGGGGAGTGTCCTCCTCAAAAACATATTTTCTGTCTGGAAATCAACTACACTGAACAAAATGGCTATTTCAAAATTTTGATTGGATGTATTTGGGGAAATGATGGGCGTGGGAGGGGGCTAGTTGCCCTCCAATCACTTTCGACTATTAAAAGAGCACTAGAACTCTCAATTTCCAATCGAATGAGCCCCGTTTGAAATTTCTACGACGACCCCTTCCATATGAAGTGCCGTGCTCTAAAGGAAAAAATAATACATAATTCATTGAGCCAACATCGTTCTTATATACCCTCAGGGCATAACTTAAAACCCTTGCCCTGAGGGTTGTTGGAGAGTGTCTTCCTCAAAAACACATTTTCTATCTGGAAATCAACTATGCTGAACAAAATGGATATCTCAAGATTTTGATTGGATGTGTTTGGGGGAATGATGGATGTGGGGGGGGGGGTAGTTGCCCTCCAATCACTTCCGACTATTAAAAAGGGCACTAGCCACGCTCATTTTTCCCAAAGTCACCCAATAGAAATTTTGAGATATCCATTTTGTTCAGTATGGTCGGAAAATATAATAACTATCTCTTTGAGGATGACTTAATCCTCTACAGTCCTTGGGGGAAGGGCTGCAAGTTATAAACTTTACCCAATGTTTACATACAGTATTGGTTATTGGGAAGTATACAGACATTTTCGGGGGTATTTTCTCTGGTAGTGGGGGAGGGTCTGGGGTTACGTGGGAGGATCTTTCCACGAAGGAAGTTTTCACGGGGAAAGTGACATTGCTATTAAGGGGCGCCGGATTTTCCATCATTATTTAAAAAATGATCAGAAATCAAATAAAAAACAGCAAATTTTCAACTGAAAAACTTTTCAACATCAAAACTTATAACGAACAGAAACTGTGGCGTATATGATTGGGTTCGCCCCCTAGTCAATACCTCGCTCTTTACGCTAAAGTTTAAATTTCGTTTTAATTATTCATGTACGGTGAACCAAAACCAAAACCTGCATTAATTCAAAACGTTCAGAAATTAAATAAAATAACAAGTTTTTTTTAACTGAAAGTAAGGAGCGACATTAAAACCTAAAACGAACACAAATCATTCCGTGTATGAAAGGGACTGTCTCCTCCTCATTGCCTCGCTCTTTACGCTAAATTTTGACTCTTTTTCATAACTGAAAGAAAGGTTGAGGTGGCTAGGGCACGTTGTGCGGATGAAGGATGACAGATTGCCGAAGTTTGTTCTTTTCGGCCAACCATCTAGGGCTAAACGGAAAGCAGGTCGTCCCTGTCTGGGGTGGGAGGACGTCATAAACAAAGATTTAAAGGAAATGGGAACTTCGTGGGCGGGTGTAAAAAGGGAGTATTTGAATAGATTGGGGTGGAGGAGGAGCATGCGTAGCTGTGTTGGCCTCAGGCGGCTTGGTGCTGCGGTGAGTTGTTGTTAGTAGTAGTAGTATTTGAATTGGCAATATTATATAGAGAGAAAAGAGTTGCTTTAGGCCTCATAGCTGTTTGATATATTATTGTTTTTTGTTTTTTTTTGCTGGATTAACAAATCTTATCTTACCACTTCTTTTGATTCCTCTTGCTTTAGATCGTACTAATTCCTTGAAATTCAGGCCCAAATCGTTTCAAATATCGATTTTGCAAAACTGCCTACATTTTCAACCAAGGAGCCAACAGGTTTCCCAATAAGTCTGGACAGTGATCAGTCCAAAATAAGTCAGGCTCCGAAACAGGCCCCCCCCCTTTCCAGTACAGCCTTTCTTTTACTGTCCTAAAAATTCTGCTTTAAAGAGAAGTTGTAGCGTCCCCTTATTTATATTTGGGCTCTTCAATATCACTGATCTCTTTATGGGAGTTGATCAATTACCTACAACTCGTTCCCACTTCTATGACCCCAAGTGCAATTATCTCCAACGAGCCTGATCATAAAGAATAATAATTCAGGATTCAGTCAATCCCCAATCAAAAAATTCAGGATCAAAGGGCTCCCACCATTTTTCTAGATTGAACCCCTTTGACTCAAACAATACAATCTTGAACCCCCATTACAATTGAATTCATGACTTTTGCTGAAATACTAATTTATTGCTCTAAAAAAACATTTCCCCACCTCCTGGGAAGTCCCTCTCCCTAAAATGGTGTCAATTCATGGAAGTTGCGGGGGGAGGGGGAGGGCCAATAATATATTTTTTTTAATATAGGGGGCAATTTTGTTTTTCTTCATTTTTTTTTTTCGATAAAAATACCCAAGAATTCATATTTTAAACGTATTTTACTTCAGAAGGTATATTTTTTAGTCTTTTATTAATAATGAACCAGATTGAAATAGAGAAAAAAAAACTGTTACATCAATGTTCTAGCTCTTTTCGTAATCTACTTTAGAAGAAAAAACATTTTAGTCTATTTTATTATCATTTTTTCATTTTCCCTCATTTTTCTAAAAGCAGTCTTTTTTCCAATCTCGACAATTACTTTATTATAAAAGACAATGAGCTATAAAATTAAGAGCAATTACTACCATCTTCTTGGTCATAAGTACAGGAAATGCCTACCTGCTCCCATTAAGCCTATTAACCATCTCCTAACCTAAATTAATCTCTAGCTGGGACACTTCAATAAGAAAACTGACAAATTATTTTCTTATTTGAAAATTTCGATCAAGTATCTTATCGTAAATGATCACAGGTCCTACATGACAATTGCAGATTTTGAATTATCAAGTAATTAATAAAAGTAATTAATAAAAATGATGACACCTGGAACGAAGTTGTTTGTCTCTTATTAAATTCTCATTTAGCTTGAAATTAAAAATTTAATTAA
Organism: Artemia sp. Kazakhstan ARC1039; assembly: GCA_029168905.1. NCBI lineage: Eukaryota > Metazoa > Arthropoda > Branchiopoda > Anostraca > Artemiidae > Artemia > Artemia sp. Kazakhstan ARC1039. The sequence goes on from JAQQPU010006891.1 coordinate 14,041, forward strand.
TACTTTGATAACTAGACTTCTAGCTCATGTTTAACTAGCTTGTGTCTTATTCAGAAATCAGAAACGGTTCCTTAATCTTTGAAAACTGTGTATAGTTCCTTTTTATTACTTTTTTTTTAACTTGGCAACAGGTCTAACTGTATTTGGAAGACTATAAAGCAAATTCAAAGCATATTACAAAAATCTGAAGTTGAAAGCAAATATTAGACAAACATTTTACGTATAAATAGAGATTAAATTTGTGGAGCTGGCCAATATTTCAGAGGGGGATAATTGAAAAAAAGAAACGTAAAAAATAGGCAAATTACACAAAAGATTTAGAAGAAAATCAAAAGTTATTAAGTTTCGAGTAAAAGGGAGGTGCACATGCGGTGTCCTCCTGCACATGCGGTGTTAGAAATCTTTCTAGAAATCTAGAAAGTTTTTCTTGATTCTAATTTGAATTACAATTTCTGTATTGTCAGAAAATGAGTCTTTTTGGCAAGCAAAATTATCCATAATTCTTTTCTCTAGCCAAGGATGACTGAAACTGAAGTCAAGATTATATTCTTTTTCTTTTTCGTCGGGTTTTTTTGGCTGAATTCAGAGGCAAAGACTGCATAGCTAATAAGCTGGAGACTATTGACTTGGAAAAGAGGAGAACAAACATAATTTTATTTTCAAAGAAGTCCCAAGGCAAGGCTCGAAATAGCAGTAGACATACTCCAGTTGGCAAGTTGGTAAGCAATCAACACGTCGAAAAGCAGTCTGAATTATTGTTTAGACAATATATTGGTAGATCGCATATATATCAATTAGTCTCATTTAGCGAAATGTAAGTACCGAGCGATTCGGCCAAATAGGAACCAAAACTATAAAAATACGGAATTTTGATACAAATAGATACATTAAAACAATCGGCTTTTTATGCTGATTCCAAAAATATAAAATCAAGTTTAATCTTGCCTATCAAAAGCTACGAGCCTGCGAAAAAGTGCCGGATTTTCAAAAAAGGGGGAAAACAGCCCCAAATATTCAAGAAATCTTAATGAAAATCATAGCATCAGATTCAGCATATTAGAGAACCCTACTGTCGAGGTTTCAAGCTCATGTCTACAAAAATATTGAATGTTGTATTTTTTGCCAGAAGAAAGATCACGGATGTGTGGTTATTTGTTTGTTTTTTATTGTTTTTTCTCCAAGAGTGATCCTATCAAACCAATGGCCCTATAAGTTCAAAAGAGAGCTCATTAGAACGGAAATTGAAAGTTCTAGTGCCCTTTTTAAGTGACGAAAAATATTGGAGGGCAAATAATCCGCTCCCACGCCCACTTTTTCTTCAAAGATATCCGAACAAAATTTTAAGATAGTCATTTGATTAAGCATATTTGAAAGGTTCAATAACTATGCTTTTGGTGATGACCTCCACAGTCCCTGGGGAAAGACCTGTAAGTTACACAAACGATTTTGTATAGGAATTATGGCGAATCCCCCCACTGTAAAATTTCCCCTGAAAAGTTCACCCTCTGAAAACCTCCCTCCTCATGGATAATTCCCCTTGTAAAAGCACCCCAGCAAGAAATTCATCCCCCCACCCGAAAATTTATGCATGCTTCCTAGTAACAAATACTAGGCATAAACAATTTGGCGAATTTTATAACTTAAGGAGCTATCCCATTGAGCTGTGGGGGGGGGGGGAGGGGTCATCTTATATCTGAATACATAGTTATTGGGTCTTCCGACTATGATAAAAAAAATGGCTATCTCAAAATTTTTATTGGACGATTTTGGGAAAAAGGGTTGGGAGAGAGGGCCTAGTTGCCCTCGAATCTTTTCGGTTACCGAAAAAGGATACTAGAACTTTTAATTTCTTTCAAATAAGCCCTCTTTCAGTATTCTAGGGTCACTGGGTCGATACGATAACCCCTGGGGGAAAAAACGCAAGCAAACAAACAAATAAGCACGCATCCGTGATCTTTCTTCTGGCAAAAAAGTAGAAAAATTCACATTTTTGAAGATAGGGGGATGAAACCTCTAAAATGAGGTTCTCTGATACGCTGAATCTGATGGTATACTTAAGATTCTTCAACTTTTAAGGGGTGTTTCCCTCATTTTTTAAATAATGAGGCAAATTCTCTCAGGATCGTAGCCTTTGATGGGTTAAACTAAACTTAGTGAAACTTATATATTTGGACTTAGCTTAATAAGCTAATTCTTTTGATATATCTATTGGTATCAAAATTCCTTTTTTATAGTTTCATTTACTGTTGAGCTGCGTTCTCCACTCCCCGGATAAGAAATGAACCTTGAATCAAGCTATTCTCTGAGTCAACCAAAAATGTAGCAGCATAGACTTGTGGTTTATGCTGCTTTTGGTTTGTGGTTTAGATTTAATGCCTACGAGGTATTTCAATCACTCATTGGATGGTTTCAGAACCAATTGCAACCAATTTTGTCGTTACATTTTGTTGGCTTTCAAATTTAAAGTATAAGGATATTCTATAAAATAATTTTTATAAATAATTAAAGGCCAAACTTTGTCATTGAACACTAATTAATTTTCTTTAAAAAATAAAATTGAATAAATTTATCCAGTTACATACGCAGGAATTTGGTTCGGGGGGGGGGTCCTTCAAATCCCTTATTTTATGAAAAGTGTCAGAAAAATATGGGAAAATAAAAAAATCATGAGATTTCGGGCACGTACCTGCGTACGTGCAAGAATCCACCTGATAAAATTATCTATTAAACGTGCATTTACGGAAATAATTTAAACAAGAGGATTAACGAATTCGAACCAACATCAACGATGAATCTTTGTCATTTTATTTTTAATGAATTCACCTAATTTTCCGCGATTTCTTTAAGCAAAAAACGAGAAAAGTTCGCATCATGGAAAAACGAAAAAAATCTCAATATCTGAATAAACCAAATGAGATATATTCATTTATGAATGTATCTCATTTCAGTTATGAATGCGATACACGTTCGTTCATGAACGTTTATTCATTCTATTGTAATTTTGATTTGTCGTAGTTTTTAACTGCAGATTTCGTTTTGCAACATTTTCGATTGCAATTGAGCGTGATTCGCGCGCTCTTGTCCTAAATATCAAAAACGATTCCACCTCTATGAAAAAACGATGTAATTTGGTCTTTAAATTACAATATGGAGATAGGTGAATGTGACGCCATTAACATGAAATTTTTTCTCCAAAATTAAGGCTTAAGCAAATTTTGTCAATTTCGTGGCCTGCCTACATCGTTATTTTTCAGGCCAGAAAATCTTAAGGTGCCAATTTTTTACAAAAATATGAATTCGTTTTTAAGAAAATAAATACATATAAATAAATAAATACATACACAATTGCTCGTTTAAAATAGTAAATATAATCTATATATTACAGGTATAAAGACTAAATTTAATTACGAATTATAGTCTATTAATGTATGTAATTCAATATATTAACCATATATTATATACAACATAGAATATAGCATTACTATTTATATAATATTACACAGTAGTATGGTATATGCAATGCCGTATCCAGGGGGGGGGGTACCCGGTTTGACCCCCCCCCCCCCCCCCGAAAAATTTTGACCGGGTCGAAAATAAGTCGAAAATTAGTAAAACCTAGTTAAAAACAGTAAAATTAGTCGAAAACTGGGTAAAAAATTAGTTCCCCCCCCCCCTGAAAAAAATCGTGTATCCGCCGTTGGGTATATGTATGAATATATATTTAATTATATATATTTACTACCATATGTATACTCTCCTTAAATTCTCTTTAAACAACTTAGACCATCAAACGTGACAAAACAAATCCGATGTGCTCGAATGTTTGTAGTATACAAGCTATTTACCTGGCTTTACTGCCAGGTAAAGCCACTTTTTTACTATAAATTTTTTTTAATATGGTGCATAAAATTTTCAAACAATTCTCTCTGTTGATGATTTTCTTTTTATATAAAATTCCTAACAGCATTGCCAACAGTTTTGCTAAGTCACGAAAAATAAACTGTTAGCAACATATGTTAGTTAAAAATTTTTGCTAGGACGATGTAAAAACGGAAAAATTTTCTGCTCATTCTGGTTTTTTTTGGGGGGGGGGGGAGGGGTGCTCAAAGAAATTTCTTGAAAAAAGTTTTATATAAAAAAAGAGAGAAATACGAGTTTTTCAAATGTACTTACATGCCTAGACACAGGAAGTTGCTCCCAGAATAATTAGAATTAATTGCATAGGTTACGCTGTTTTTATTTTGACCCTTCCCACATAGTAAAGTCATCTTTAATTCATTTAGACATTGTATTCATAGTGTGTATGTTGTGAAATTTATGAATTTCAGATTTAAGCGTTTTCTTGTGCTATAGTTTCAGTTCGTTTTAGCGTCATTTGGGATATAGGTTAACGTTTTTAACTAAATTAAAAAGAAGTGCTTTTGTTGAAGTGATTGATCATTATTGGTCTATATCAGACATGAAAATAAGTTTATTCTTGAGGCATGTTTTAATTAAAAAAGCATCGGTATAATTCATTCCTTATCTACTACTACTGCTACTAACAGCTCACTGCAGCACCGAGGTGCCTAAAACACAGCTGCATATGCTCCTCCTCCATCCCAATATATTCGAAGCCTCCTTCTTTACACCCTCCCAAGAATTTACCATTTCCCTCTAAGTCTTTCCTTACGACACCCTTATCAGTCCCTCATCCTCCTTTGTTCCTCATCATTTCTGCTGAACTGGCATTTTTTAAAGAAATGGAGATATCTAAAGAAGAAGTTACTCTTGAAAAAGTTTCTGATGGCTCCAAATAGAAACTAGCTATATTGGACAGAGGAGTGTTGACTCCTTAATACTCCCTAAATGACTCTTTGTTATGTTAGAATGGTACAGGGTATAAAGTGCTTTTTTTTTTTTTTTTTTTTTTTTTTTTTTTTTTTGAGGAATCCATTGATGAGTGATTTGTTTCGTAGTTTGGAGAGAGGCCACACAACCATAAGGCATATTTGCAAATATTTTTTTTTGTTCGATCTTTTTTTGTTAAATAAATCTCTCTCTCTCTCTCTTAATAAAAAGACTTAATTTCAAATATAAAACGCAACACAAGAAGTGGCCTTATCTCTGATTAGCCATGGCTTGATGGCGAATTGATTTAATTAAAAAATTAAGAATTAAATCAACGGATTTTTTAATTAAAATCAAGTTGCCATCAAGCCATGGCTAATTGGAGAAAAAGCCCAGACAGATAGTCTGAGTGAGAGGCAAAGCTGGCATAAGCCTTTTTCAGGATTGTATAAAAACGATGTCATTTTCATTAGTTGATAGATAGTCTATCATCCATACATCTTACGGCAGAATTAAGGAAGATAGTAATAAACTATAATATAAAACTGCACTGGAAGGATTTTTAAGAAAAGTTGGTTTAGCCACTGCGAGCTTCTAGCCACTGTCCTACTACTAGTACTAGTAGTAGTACACTGTCTAACCCTAGTACTAGTACACTGTCCTACTACTGTCCTACTACTACTACTACTACTACTGTCCTACTACTAGTAGGACAGGAAAAATTGTAAAGATTGCTTCTATAGTGTTTGAAAATTTGTCGCTTTCACAGGTTTTTGAAGATAAATGTTCGGGGTTTTATGTTGATAATAATTTTAGTTCGAAGAAACACATAAATAGTATTTCTTCTAAACTTGCACGTGGTCTTTGAGTGATACTGTTTTTCATCATTTTATTGTTTATGGTTGCTGTATTTATGCATTTAATTTCATTCAAATATTAAAAAAGTCGGACCTCCTCCGACTTTTCGTAGGAGGTCCGTCTGTCGTAGATGAATAAACAACTTAGAAAACAAACACTTTTGCTCTTATTCTTTTTGTTTTGACTGTTATCGAGGAAAAAGCAAATAGTAAAATATTCAATATTCATTTGTTATTTCTTTTAAAAACTAAAGCTTTTCCGGCTCTGAACCAAAACAAAAACGATCATTACAATATGTACTTTGGAAACATCAAGTGGAAGATGCACGGTAATAAAGCTTTTTGAGCCAATAAAGCCAATATTATTTAAAATATACCCTTATTTAACCTTTGCCGTAATACACCTTATATATCTTTACAAAAATCCAACTAATCACCAAAAATAGTTCGACAATAAAAATGTTTTTGTTCTGTGCAGTGGTATTAATTCACGAAAATTTAGGGGAAAGGGGGGCAGCCTATATCTTTCGATATTTATAGGGTTGTAAATTACCCTAAAAACTGGTATTTTGAATCTTAGCGGCAGGAGGGGTAAACACATATAGACTTCCTCCTCCCAATTGAAGCCAGTCGTCTTGTGCCTCGAAATAGATAGTCAAATTGGAAAACTAATTTTTGTTATCCATTAAGATTTGTAAAGGTATTATGGTACTCTCCCACACTCAGTTTCTTAGATTTCCATTTTATAGATAATTCATTTTTCAGAAAAATCATAGTTTTTTGTTTCTTTTCAGTTTTGGACTATCTTTAAAAGTCTAAAAAATTCCAAATACGATCAACTTCCTTGTTTATGATACTTCTTAAAATCTGACAACTGTTCAAATCGTTTATAGTTTTCTGAGTTTTCAGAAATGGACAGTTGTACATGTAATTGCTTAAATAAAAGATTATTCAGATAATACAATTTTGCAAAAGATTTGTCTTTCTTTCTTCATTTGAGTTTTTCGGCGATTTCAAAGGGATCCAAATGTCTTTTGAAGGTATTTTAACAAAACGTGACGTAGCATATCGTCAGTGCCATCTACTTTCTTTCCAGTTTAAGAGAAAAATAAAACTGTCATTTTGACAAGCATTTTGATTCATTACTTACATATTTTATGTACGATGTAAAACGACATAACACATGTAAAATAGGATTGTTATTCAAAAGATTGATTAATCAGGCTTTGTATATCTGATTTTTATCTCGAATGCTCAAGAAGTTTTCCTAGAAGTTATGAAATAATTTTTCATAGTAGATATTTTACTTTGATATTCAAATAATTTCGGAAGTGTTTCTGAGTTGACGCTTTTGTATGTTTCTCGTATAGATTTCGGAATTATAATAATATTTTTTTTATTTTTTATTTTTTTTTATTATAGTAATATTTTATTGTATTTTTAATGTGATGACTAAGTTGAATAAATGAGAAAGTTAAAAAAAATAAAAAGTGCAGTTGAAGGGAATCTAGCTTATAGGCGAAACTCGTACTGGTATTGGAGGGAGATGAGGGGGGGGGGGGGGTGTTGTTTACCAAGAAGTACATTTTTGGGAGTATTTCAGCCCCCCGTAAATCACTTCAAATATCATACTGGCTAGACACGACAAAGGAAAAATAGAGATCTTTAAAACGAAAAGAAAGGTCAAACAAAGCAAATTTTCAGCTCGTTTCACTCTTTAAAATTTCCCTGTTTTGAACTTTCCTTTTGTTCTTAAGAGGTTTTCTTTATTCAGCCCCTAAGAACAAATTTCCCCAGATACCACCAGTCCTAGATTTTTTTTTAACCTTCCTCTAGCACAATTTGAAATGTAACTAGTAACATACATTGACGAATCAAATGTTTGAATTAAAAAATTTAGCGCCAAAAATAGTTTCGCTTCCCGTTCAAAATCCAAAAATTTTAAGGAAAACGGAGAAACATTTCAGACGTTCTGGTCACTTCACTTGAAGGGGTTTGAAGCTTCTGGAAGCCTTGGAATAATATTTAGTATACTAAAATATCTCAGTTTATTTATTCAAAGTGTTGACACTATTACTTATAAGCATATTTCTATTTCTGAATAAAGTAAATTCAAAAGTTACCCGATTTCAAGAAAAGATCATCTACCCTCAAACCTATAATAGATTATCTACCTTCTCTGTCTGAACCCCAAACCATCCTTACTGATATTTACGGCTTAAATGATAGTTCATTCCTATATGCTTTTAAAATAAACAAATACTTTGTTCAAACCCTTCTGTATGTTTTTTTTTTACGACAGATAAAATGATTCGAGTCAATTAGCCAAAAATAACAAAATATATAACTATATTGGGACTCAAACCCAAGTGAGTCTATACCCAGCAACCCTATTAAAATTCTTTAATTTTAAATTTACTCATTAAAAGTGGAAAACTGCCCCGAAAAAATTGAAAGACCAAATTCAACATGTCTGGAGATTTGTAGACGGAGTCTACAAGTCTCCATCAGCAAAATTAAATAAAAAAAAAGTTGTTTTTTAACTGAAAGTAAGGAGCGACATTAAAACTTAAAACGAACATAAATTATTCCGTATACGATAGGGGCTGCCCCTCCTCAACCCCACGCTCTTTACGCTAAAGTTTTTTATTGTTTTAGAAAACAAAGTTGCGAGAAAGAGTCAAACTTTAGCGTTTTAATTTTTGTTCGTTTTAAGTTTTAATGTCGCTCCTTACTTTCAGTAAAAAAAAGTCGTGTTTTTCTTATTTAATTTGTGAACGTTTTTGAGTTAATGCAGCTTTTATTTTGGCTCACCATACATGAATAATCAAAACGAAGTTTCCATATTAATTTTACTTTTTTGGCTAAATGGCTTTCTCGAAATTTGGTTCAGACGTAACTTACAAATTAACTTACGTAACGAACTTCTTTATTCGTATATTTTTATCACGTATATTAGAGGGTTTGCCCCCTAGTCAATACCTCGCTCTTTAGGCTAAATTCAAATTTTGTTTCAATTCTTTAAGAATGAACCCTTAATCACAAAGGCCGCGAACTAGAATAAATAGCTCTGATGAAAGTACAAAAAAAAACTTTAGCTTAAAGAGCGAGGTAGTGAGTAGGGGGCGAGCCCAATCATATACATATTAATTTCTGTTCGTTTTACATTTTGATGTTGCTCCTTACTTCCAGTTGAAAAAAAAAATATTTAATTTATGATCTTTTTTAAAATAATGCTGGGAAATCCGGCACCCCCTTCAGAGCAATGTCCCTTCCCCCATGAAAACTTCCTACATGGAAAGATCCTCCCATGTAACATCCGACCCTCCCCCAACTACCAAAAAAAATCCCCCCTGAAAACTTGTGTATACTTCCCAATAACCAATACAATATATGTAAACATTGGGCAAAGTTCATAAATTGCAGACCTTCCCTCGGAGACTGTGGGGGGATTAAGTCATCCTCAAAGACATAGTTATTGTATTTTTTTGCCATGCTGGACAAAATAGCTATTTCAAAATTTTGATCGGATGACTTTGGGAAAAAAATGAGCGTGGGAGGGGGCCTAGTTGCCCTCCATTTTTTTTGTCACTCAAAAAGAGCACTAGAATTTTTTTATTTTCGTTCGAATGAGCCCTCCCGTGAAATTCTAGGACCACTGGTTTGACGCGATCACCCCTAGGGAAAAAAAAAAAAAAAAAAAACAAAACAAATTAACACGCATCCGTGATCTTTCTTCTGGCAAAAAAATACAAAATTCCACATTTTTGCAGATAGGAGCTTGAAACTTCTATTGTAGGGTTTTCTGGTACGCTGAATCTGATGGTGTAATTGTCTCTAACGTTCTATGACTTTTAGGGGGTGTTTCCCCCTTTTTTCGAAAATAAGGCGAATTTTTTCAGGTTCGTAACCTTTGATGGGTAAGACTAAACTTGATGAAACTTATATATTTGAAATCAGCATAAAAATTTGATTCTTTTGATGTATCTATTGATACCAAAATTCCGTCTTTTAGAGTTTTGTTTACTATTGAGCCGCGTCGCTCCTTACTTACAGTTCGTTACCACGAACTGTTTCATATGGAATTTTAATGTTTTTCTGGGTAGGATGTTCTCAAATACCTGTGAACTTGTTGGTTTTTTTTTTTTTTTTTAACTTTTGATAGTTGTATCAAACCAGCCACCCTAGGATTTTGTAATAGAATTCCATTTAAAAGGATTCAATACCATTTTGAAATAAGGAGGGGGGGGGGTCTTTCAAAAGTGGTATATAATGCCATTTTCTGCCACAAAATAATATTTATGGCCCAAATAATACAAAATTTCTTAAATAGCCAATAGTTTAGAATTGTCAAAAAGTTATGCAAACTTTCAAGCGTCCCGGGCTCAGAGGTCAAAAACACAACAGGATGATGCATTCGGCCCCCCCCCCCCCCAAGTGCAATCTATACAAATTGAACATATTATTATTGAACGTTTTTTACAGTTGCACCAAAGATTACACAGTCATACAATGTTGCGCAGCAACTCTTACATGATGCTCATTAGATATCTTTATACGTTTTTTTCATTTTTTAATGAAAGGAAATTTATGAAAAGAAAATTGGAGATTTTTAATGTAGGAAATTAGTGTACAGGGCCTAGTAGTGTGGCAAATAACGGCCACTAACTCTTGCGAAGAAGGTAATCAAATATTTTTATAGGTTTTATTTTATATTTTTTTAGTACATTTTCAAGTTTACATTTTCAAAGCTGTCCATGAGAGTGCATTCAACCATAATAAAGCAATGAAATTTTCCCCTTATCCTCACCACCTTTAGAGGAATACAATTTAACTAAACAAGAACTATGGATGCGGAGGGCAAGACACGCTGCTTGCGAAAGCGATAATTTTTAATGGAGAACGATAGTTAAAATACCTTAATCATGATGAGAGAAATGAGAACTTTGGCATAAGGGGGGGGGGGGCTTAGTAGTAGTCCCCCCTAAAATTCAAGGTAACTCAAAATAGGATGATAAAAACAAAAACAAAAACAAACTGTTTTTTTTTCCAAACGAAAGCAAATTGTGACTTTAAAGCTTAAAAATAACATAAATATTCTTCTAAAGCATTAGTGGCACTCTTGCTCGTGGCACTCTTGCTCTTTAAAAAGAGTTGCACTCTTGCTCTTTAAGTGGCACTCTTGCTCTTTAAGTGGCACTCTTGCTCTTTAAAAAGAGTTGCACTCTTGCTCTTTAAGTGGCACTCTAACTCTTTAAGTGGCACTCTTGCTCTTTGAAAATAGTTTGAATTGAGAGTAAAAATAAAGTTAAAATTTAGAACCAAAATGATTCATGCATAGAACAATTTACATACCAATTCACTTTTTTTACATTAAGTTTCAAAACTAAGGGAAGTTAATTTATGTTTCGTATTGGACTTCACAAAATCAATATTCGTAATTTATCTTGACTCAGAAGAAGATCAAACGCTACCTTGAAAGTAATAATTAGATGTCGCTAGTAGTCTTATTGTTTCTCTTTTGTGCTAGCTTATAATACTTTTTACTTCATTTGCGAAATAGAGAATTAAAATTAAATTCTTTCTTAATCTTCTTAATTTAGCTGTAATTAGTGCAATGTGGTATCAACTAAAGTTTCAGGTTGCAGACCCTTGACCTCTTGTCAATCTTTTCCTGAAAATTGTTCCAGAAGTATAAAAAGTGTTCCAAAAAAGTTTACCAGAAAAAAAGGACGTTGATAGTATTTACGGTTACTAAATACAGTATAAAGATTACAGAATGTTATTTAAAATTCCTTAATGGAGACAAGACCTGAAAAAAGTCAAAAATTAAATATGGACAATAACGAAGATGAGAATGACGATGGTTTTGGTGATGATGAGATGTTCTGTAACAATTAGTTGTCGTAACAACTAAATGTTATTACAATGAATGTTACAACAAACGGTGATGCAACAAAAAATTGTTTACAACAAGACTATTGTTACAATGTTTAATCGAAAAAAAATACTCTTTATCTGTATTGGTTCCATTAATCTCCCCTGGTACGGTGGAATTCAATCCTTCAATTCCAGTAAAAAAGGGTATTAGACAGGGCGCTGTTACTTTTCCACCCCTGTTTAATAATAATGTCATTGTGCCACAACAGAACGTTCTAACCACATGTATAGTTAATGGTATTGATGTTTCGCTAGCTAACTATGCTGATGATATCCTTGATATTAGTAGAATAGCCTTTGGAATTCTTGATAGAGAGTATAAACGCATGGGTCTTCGATTTAATGAGAGAAAGACTGAGAAAGACTTGAATCACCGTTCAGATTGCCCGACAAATGTTCGGTTAGGTGAACATGTTATTAAAGCACAAAATACACTGACGTATCTTGGTGTACCAATTGGATCAAATTTTCTTGCCACGCATCGACTTTTGAAAATTTTTTTTGCCAGAAAATCTAGGAATGCGTATGGTTTACTAGTTGCGTTAAAATTTAAATTAAACCGTCGTATCTTAGCTAGTGTTTATAATACATTTGCTGTTCCGCATCTACTTTCCCTTGTACCATTTTGGTCTCTTCTTACTGCTTCAGACATTAAGGATATATGGAAGTATTTCTACAAGTCTGCGAAATATTTGCTTCGGCACCTTCTTTGAATTAAAAACAGCTCCCTATCCTCGCGGTATGGTGTGGCTATTTCAGTGTCTGCGGTGCAGAAAGTGAAATGAGAGGTATCAGAGGCAGATTATTGGTGAAAGCACCTCTGAAATTGTTCGTCGTTGATAATGTGTTTGTTCTTACATATAATTAGCCTTATTTGCATTTTTTTCTTTCCTGTCAGTTCTTCTTTGTTTTGATTTGCTTTGTATTTGTCAGAATGTATTTGTTTCTTTCCATTTTCTTTCTTGATACTACATCAGTGTTGTATTTTACATTTATGATGGGCAATAAATTTATACATACATACATATTAACCAAAATGATTTAAAATCTTCCCGTAGATGCTTTTATGTTTGCAGTAATATGCTTGCTTGACAAAAAATACAAGTCCAGGTTGTCAGTATTTTTTGCGGTAGAATCGTCATTTCTCGTCACTTGGAAATAGTGTGGGCAAAGCAACGCAATAAAGTATTTTTTAAGTCCCTGAGGATGGGCAGATAACAGGACACCACCAGACAGATAACAGGGAGTTGTAAAAGCAAACCTCCTGCTAGTAATTGTTGTTGTTTGATTTGATAAAACGATGTCTGCTTAATGAGCCACTTCCCCCCTTTTCCTCAGGAAACTTCCAATTTCTGTATTGTCCCTACTGAGCACATTTTAGATTTTTCAAAAATGATGAATGCGTGAAAAACAGGGTTTTCAGTTTTTGGAAAACCCTGACATGCTAACCATCCTGACCTATTTAATAATATATTAAAGTATAATCCCCCGTCAATAAAGCGAAACTTAGTAAGTTTTTGTTTTTTCATGGGTACCTACCTCTTTTTTTATCACATACTGAATGTGTCAAAAACAAATTTTACATCTTTGACATCCATTAAAATCATAGCACTTAAGTAAAATAATATACAGTAACTGATTTGCCTCCCCTAAATAAAATAAAAATATATTCAAAAATATCACTTACCCTTCCGACGCTAAGGATGAATTCCTGGACGTTGATTTCGGAGATGCTTCTATATCTGAGTCTCTGTATAAGAACGATTCTCTTCTTTGCGTTTGGTTTGATTGCAAAACGAGGCCATTTCCAGATGGACTGACGCCCCCATCATAAGCCAAAGGGCTTCTACTTCGAATATTACCAGCATCAACATCAAAGCTGGAAAAAGGAAACAATATAAAACAAACCATCAAACGGAAAAAGATATGATTAAAATTTCTATAACCAAATTTATTTGGCCATAGCCATATTTTCGTGAGTTATGTGCAAGGCATGTTCCTTCGGTTGACAATGCTTTTGAGCCTTAATTTAAACAAAAAACATTTTGTATGTGGATGACGTCGAGTGCATATGCATTTAAAGAGCAAAAATATATATGATAGAAAGATGAAAGATACATATATAAAAGATATATGATTCCCACTATGGTTCTAGACGAATACCCCCCCGCCCGGAGAAATCCCCCCGGAAAAGCCCCCCCCCCCCGTAAAAACCCCCCCCCCCCCCGGAAAATACCTCCCCCCGGAAAAGTCCCTCGCAGAAAATACCCCCC
>JAQQPU010006891.1:29792-40903 GCA_029168905.1 Artemia sp. Kazakhstan ARC1039
CCGTGGAAAATACCCTCCCCCTTCAAAAAAAAACAAAATACCCCCCTTGGAAAATAAGGCTTTTTAAGTTTGAGAATTTTATCTGAGTTTTATTTTTTTTAATTTCCGTAGGTGGATGGAATTTTGGTACTTATGTATTATGCGCCACTCACTCAAGTTTACGCTGTGTAAAATTCGAGAACACACCGTTTTTTGTTGTTAGTTTCTTCGTTACTTTAGAAATAAATTTGCGCTATATTTTCGGGGGTTTTTTTGGGGGGGGGGAGTAGAACCCTCTTATTGAATACAACGAGAACACATTTGCTGCCATCTACAATTGAGTCTAACTCTGAACGGGACTCCATATATGGGGATAGAATCCCTCGAGGGGAGAGGATTTCCGAGAAATTGATTGCGTGATCGAAGGGGACAGGATTTCCGAGAAATTGATTGCGTGATCGAGGGGGACAGGATTTCCGAGAAATTGATTGCGTGACATAACCCAGCCTATCATGAGGTCCGAACGGGAGTCCATATATGGGCATAGAATCCCTCGAGGGGAGAAGATTTCCGAGAAATTGATTGCGTAATCGAAGGGGAGAGGATTTCCGAGAGATTGATTTACATAATCGGTGGGGAGAATGTTTTGATTCGATAACGGGAAACCGGATCACGTGTCTCTTTCTAAACCAATCAGAGGGCTGGTTACGTATTAGCGGGAGAGGATTGCAGAGAATATAAGGAAAGGATTTTTGCTATAGTTTTTATTAGTCTGTGAATAGAATTCAAAGGAGCGAGAACAGCTTGACTTTACTCATTTGGATATATTTGTTCTGATGGTGAGTTGAATGTTTACTCTATTAGAAGTTGATAGTGGAGTTGGTAGCAATAATACAAGAGCACCAAACATTGCGGTGGAAATCACGAGAGGATCACGGCTTTGTCTGGAATGGGATGAAGTATGTGCAAGATATGTGATATCCTTGAGCAAATTTAAAATGGAGGATCAATTATGTTTCGCTGCAAAATTTGATATAGCACATGTGAATAGACTTCAATGTGCTTTAAGTGCATTAGTGAAACTTATCGAAGACAATAAACTGTATCGTTAATTGTATATGCTTAGTATTATTGTTGTAATTATTCAATAAAATTGTTTCGAAATCGAAAATGTTCCCTTTCTTTTGGTTGTTAGAATGTTAGGCTAACGAATCATGGTCAGTCTAGAGTGAGCAGTCAGAGTGATAGGATTGAAAAATGAATAAATTTGAGAGAGAGAATTAGATCAAATCTTGTGTTTATGGAAAAACATTTGATTTTGGATGACTATTTTCTCGATTTTATCGATTTTCTCGAGTTTCGTGATAGAATCACGAAAAACTCGATAGATAATATAGATGGTGCAATTCAAAGCAAGGGTTCGCATACACTTGCTCTGATGAAACAGATTGTGTAGAACTAGGGTTATGGAAATCTGTTCATAATGAGAGCGAACAGTGAACAGCTGTAGCATTTCCTGTGAGAACTGTTCAATGGATTAAGCCAAATCATCAATAATCAGCCACGAGTTTGGTTCAATACTATTGAAAACATCAAGTCCCCGTATGAATTGTATTGGTATGGGTGTGGCAATGGCTTTTATTTGATCATGGGACTCCTGCCAAATACTATAGCAATAATAAATTTTCTTTGGTTTTTCCAAAAACATTTTATTACAATTTTGAATTATTTTACCTAAAAGTGTCGTTTTCACGACATTGATGGACCCCACAGAAATGATCTGAATGGTGTTTTAAATTGATACATGTTACTGCTGCTGCTGCTGTTGACAACAGTCGGACTACAATTAACTGTAAATCATACTTGTCCAATGAATAAGTAGTAGTAATAATTTTCCCATAGATCTATCTAGTCCATTAACAAGAACAACAAAAACGATATTTCATGGTCATTTATTTGACATGAAAACTCTATTTGTTCAAACATGAACAACATTTATTGACACTTGTTCAAACATTATTAAGATAAAAAAACACTTTTCTTCAAACATGAACAACATTTATTATCAAAACACTTCTGTTTAAACATGAACAACATTTATTATCAAAACACTTATATTCAAACATGAACAACAATAACACTTTATGCACAAAACTTATTGTCAAAAACACTTTGTTCAGCATCACTATTTGTACATTAGCACACTTTTTGTACAACAGCACTTAAAAAAAACAAAAAAAACACGAACATGAACTCAAAATTGCACAGTTGAACATTATGAATTTAAAAGGGGTCCCCTCCACCCTCCGAGGAGCCACGGGGCCGAAGGCCGGCCACGGGCGGGACCCCCCACCTGCCGGGGCCGCGGGGCCGAAAGCCGGCTGCGGGTGGGACCCCTCCCCCCCAGGCAGCGGGGCGAAGGCCGGCCGCGGGCAGGACCCACACCCCAGGGATCGAAACAGTATACAATAGTTGTCGTCACTGCTGCTGCTGTTACAGATTAGGTTGGGTTTAGGTGAGGTTAATTCATGAAAGGTTTAGGTTAGTGGTTAGTGGTTAGAGCATTCAGGTTAATTTATCCAGACCAAGTTGAATGCGATAGTCTACGCATTCAACCCGGTCTGAAATACGGTATTGGCCATGTGGCAGTACACTTACACCATTCTCGAGCACATAGACTTTGTCGGATATACACGACATTGCATTCTTTTCCACTCTTACAGTATAATTTTTATACTGAAGAGAGCGAATTGCAAGCACTTGTGCTCTCGCACTAGGCTACTTTCTACACAGTCTCTGTACACGCTCATGTTGAAATTGCTCTTTACAAAATGTGTAGGCACCCCTTTACATGCCTGCTCGACATCCCCGTTATGTGTTTCTACGCAATAAACCTTAGGAACCGGGAACACCCCCCTGGATATCAAATCACTCCCAGTCTCTGATTTTAACATTAGTAGTTGGTTGGGGGCTTGACGTTTCACCAACTCGGTGTAGAGGGACGGATTCCAGTTGGTGAAATCCATCCGTGAGCTGATGTGTTCTCTATTTTCTAAATCCCCCAATAAATCCTCGGTTTTTACCTTTAACAGCAGAGAATCTGTGTCCCCATAGTAAACTTGAACTTCCCCCTCCCGTGGCCATCGCACCTTGCACACATTGCCAAAAAAAAAGACAACATGAGCTTTTTGGAAATTTCAAGTACTGAACTACCTCCTGCTATATTCTTGTTCAGTACCACATTTCTCTTTTTCCTGTGTAGAAGAACCATGCCAGCCTCTATGCTCGTGAACGTTGCAAAATTGGGGTCGGCAATAATTTGTGCACACTCTTGAGGGTCAGTCACGACGTCGCAACGAGATCTGTTCCGTACGCTTTCACACATTTTGTCAAACGCTGAATTTAGAATGAGTTTGTACATTTCTTTCTCTGCTTTAATGTTTGCCCGAGAGCGTTTATCAACAAAAGTGTCGATAAACGTCTTTAAGTAGGGTTTCTGACTGAATTGCAGGACCCTATGTATTTTGGTGATCTTTAAACCATTGTTCACCATCCAGTGCAAAAGCACATGAACAACGATATTCTCCTTAGGGTCCAGATCTGCAATCAGTTTTTGCTTAGAGGGGGTCCAGTGCATCCCCATATCCTCAACCAATGATCGATTGTAGGGGCTCAGTGAGTCCCTGGTCACTGCTCTATTGACACAGGGAAAAACAATATCTCTGCCTGAATCATGAAGCGCCAACGGAATGTACCCGTCAATTTCAAAGAACCATCCTTGTGGCCCATCGTTGTCTACGGTGTTAATGTCAGAGAACTCACAAGGATTCTCAAGCCATTGATAGTTCCCACACGGTAAAGAGTAGTGAGACATTGCCGAGGGGTACAATGAGTTCATGTCCAAGAACTCTGCATTTGACTTTGCATCGGTGTTGCTGTTTTGTCCGCTTGGATCGGTTGTCAAGACGCGATCCCCATGTAAAACATACAAACCCCTCATTGATCTTTCTACAAAAAGGTGTTGATCCACATCAGTTATTAAGCCTATTTCCTCCCTAGTAATTTTTAAAATCAAGTCCATCACCAAATGTGGTGTTGAAAAATAATAGCCTATATCTAGTCCAAACTCTGAATAGATTTGGTCTGTGTTCTTGCAGACTATGTCTAACAGAGTTAAAACGTCACTGGCCAAGTACAGTCTACAATAATCCCACCCATTTTTACAATTCCCCTTAGACCACACCTTCTTGGCAAACTCATATTTCTCGGCTGTGCATTCACTGTTGGTGAGGGAATTATAGAAAGCTTCAATTGGAGGTAGTTTCACCTTGCTTAAGCGAGCGCCAGAGCAGTAATAGTCGCATGCATATACACCTTTACAGGTCAATAGGTCATACATTTCACTGTCTGGAAAGTGCTGTTTAAGCAAAGGAAAACTATCAAAATTGTCGCTTTTCTGCACTTGAATCAATTGACTCAATGCCTTGGGAAAAAAAACTAAAAAAATCTAAAAACCTAATTTTTTTCCAGCACGTATGCCCATTATTTACTACCTGCCATTTCAACTCGAGACGCACCAACTTCTCAGCCGATTTGGGAATGATGTTATAGGTAAATGAATTATTTACCCATAGACTATATACTCCCCCTCCCTCCCTGTGCATACGTGCCAGTGCCGGTAAAATAAATTTTAAATCATGATTTGAATTATGAATAAAAACTGGAATAAAAAACTGCTGGCTAACGTTTAAGTTACACGATTGATGCGCTACCCCTCTAAAATTACTACCTCCAGAGGATATTTCCTGCCACAAGTGATTGTGGTCTCTGACTTTCCCCTTCCCTCCTCTTTTCCCTTTAATCCCCTTATCCCCCTCTTCAAACTCCCCCTTACAAACCCAGCATATTTTTTGATTTTTAATCGCGAGACGATCCTCTGCAGACAGCACCAATGGGTAATGCGTACTTCTCAAACGAGAAAAAGCGCCATTAGCGGTGCCAATTAATTTAGTCAGTGCCTTGACCATACACTCTCCCGCATCCAGTGTTTCAACTATTTCTAACAACTGCATAGTGTTAGAACTGTCTCTTTGTGCGTGGGTGTAGGAGACTGCAATAGCTTGATGTTCTTTGATTCGGTTTGGAAATCGAGGGTCGTTCACTTCCACTAGCTTCGCTTCACAATCCAACAAGATTTTATTGCTCTGGAGGAGGGTGTTTTGAAAATTTTCAAAACATACATAGGCCCTATCCCCTGAAACCGTTTCCACTGACTGGTAGCCATGCCGTCTACAATGCTTCATATGATCCCGTAGTTTTATATCGCTACGAAATCGTGACAGGCATGTCGGACAGTAGAGACATACCCCCCTTTTCTTACCCTCCCCCAGAACTCTACTAATATCTGTAATCGGGTTTAAATGGTCAATTGAATTGGTTAGGTCACTAGGTGGTGTGTACAACAGCCATACCCAGTGTTTAACCAATTCAATCGACGGGCCTCTTACTGGGAACACCACCCCCTTCTTTTTGGAATGAACCCCATCTTCAAATTCAGTTTCATACTGAACCACAGTAACGCCGATATTTAAATGGGCATTGGTCCTTTCAAAAATATCAATAGACTTGAGTGTTACTGGGTATTTTCCATCTAAACAAGTGAAATCTACAATGGGAAAATCGGACCCCTCCTTCCCATGTACAGCCCAGTGATCTAAATTCGTCTTGGTAGTGTCATCTGCTAGAGGCTGAAATGCTGATATGAGGAAAGCGTATTTGAAACATTTTTGACCTGTTTCAAAACAGATTCGCTGAACACCTTTACATCCTTCTAGATCTGGACTATATTTTAGAACTATTGACCTTTCCCAACCTGCCCCCCTCTTAAAATAAAATCTTTTTTAAATTTACAAATATTAACGCTTAAATTTTCAACAAATAAAACTACAGACCCGCTCCTGTTTTCATTATAATTCTAGAGATGCGTAATAATATGACCTATCCACTCGGAAAAAACACTCTCAAAATTCTCTAAATTTGAATAGACCACTCGCATCTCGGTAATGTACATAATGATGGCAAACCTCACTTTTTCCCTCATTTAAATAAAACACCTTTAAAACAATAGAAACCTTAATTGAATCCCTACCTCCTCCCCACAACTGAATTTGATTTTCTAGCAGTGCACGAATTCTATCTACATATTCATGAACAATTTATACAGGGTCAAACACAAAATTACCACACAAAAGCGAATTAAATGGGTCTCCAAAAGCTGCAGTGTAGACAACTATTGTATTTAAAATTGTGTCTGAGAGTTGAAACTCAAGGAATGGTGTCAATTGGATATTACCCTCCCCCACCTCCTCCTCTTGTATATTATTATCACCACCCCTTCCCCAACATAGTTCAATAATAGGGCTATGGGAAGCCACTTCAGTTGTTTGAAGTGGAAGTATGTTATCAGTGGGGGGGGGGAGAGTTCCCTGTTAATTCCCGGGTAAAACCCTCTAAAAGCTGTAGTGTGTTTGGACTCAAGTCCCCCTGCTCAACTGTGCTATAATCAAAATTAAAATAATCACTTAAGAAATCGTTAGTATTAAACGGTATTTCATTAATGATACCTTGCAATTCATTGATAGTTGGCGATTCATTGTCGTAAATTGCATGAAATTCCATTGCCCCTTCAATGAGTTCAGTACTTCTTTCTTCAGTTGGTGAGGGGGTCAGAGCATATGGAACCAGAACAACCTATAAAAGAAAAATAGCTTATTTTCAAAGGGTCTAAATCACCCTATTTTTAAAAATTGGATTATTATTTAAGAACGTGCTTAGTAGTAACATTTAGTTCTCTATATATACCTCGAAAGTTCCAGGTTAATAAAATCTAAAAGATGACATAGAAGGTTTTGATTTTGTTCAAACAACTCCTCAAAAATAATTCATATTAATACTCTTTATCTGCTTTGAAAAAACCGCGGTCTTTACTTGATAGCCTAACTCTTTCCGATAGAGACTTGTGTTTAAATAAAAGCAGTTTATAACGAAAAGAATTTGCTATGAGGAATATAGTGCATTTTTGGCTTCATTATGAGAATTCAACAGACTGAATGTATATGATAATTGACTTGATTTAAAAAGGGAAACAATTTCTTTTAATATCTCTGACACGCTTTTCCTGTGGTGAAATGAATCGATTGTTGGAAGGCCCCTTAAAACTATAATATTCTAGTGAAAATAGCATTTTGAGTTTCAAATGGTGAGATAACAGTAAACTAGAAATTAGCTAAAAATATTATTATGAGGTTGAAGAGATAGCGAAAATGACAACAGTAGGCAGAGAAAATAGGAAAGATTAAAAAAAAGCGCGGTTTCTTTGACAAGCAAAAAAATAACATTATAATAGATATCTCTGAGGGAGGGGGGAGCAGAGAAATTTAAAACAAGGGGTGGGGGATTATAGAGAAAATAACATTTTAATATCTCTGACAAACACTTTTACGGTGATGAAAAATGTGGTTTGTTTAGATATTTCTATAAGTTAGGTAAAAATGCTCACATTTTTATATCCCGGCTGCAGTTGAGTGCCTGAAGGCCCTGGCGAAGCATGCTAGAGGGCCACCTCCTGACCTTGCGTAGCAGGGGCAGCTCTTGAAGGCCCAGGCAACACATGATTGAAGGTGGACGGGCCGGTGGTGTTATTTGCTTGTACAGATTGGGCTGCGGCTTGTGCAGGCAGCGTCGGTCTTGAATAGCTGATATGGAGGTTGGATGGGCCAGTGTATTTGATAATTGATAGTCTTAAAGGAGTAGCCTCATCCTCTCTTGCTCTCTTAGGTGGAGGGGCCATACATTCTTTATAAATGTCCTTAAAGAAGAGAAAAAAGTTAGTATTGAAATAACTTTTCCCTTTTTTACAGAAGGAAAATTAGTACCCCCTAACCTAACCTAGCCATAATTTTGATAGAAAGCATTTATCACAAAGAAGTCCCCCTCCCCCCTTTTCAGCAAAGCAAAAGGTAAAATTTGCGACAGTCAGAAATGCTCCTATCTTTACCATGTCGAGAAAAAATTAAATACACAACTTGTGAGAAATAAACCTGAAAAGCGTAGAAATCCTATATTTATCATTTAGAAAATAAATTTAAAAAAAACTATCATTATTCTTTGGGGCCAAAAGCTGCATCAAATCAAATACAATGATTTAAAATCTAGATCTCAAAATAGCCAACCATAAATATGATATAATTAAAAGCTAACCAAACACTAAACTTCAGTGTTGCGTGTCGGAATTGCCACATTAGTTTTCTTGTCAAAGGGTGTACATGTCTGCACAATGAATCCGTCCCCTTACTTTTCATGCGAAGAAAAACTTTGTTTTCGCTTTACAATGAAGTTGTTAGAAGCGAGACATTGCAACCCTAAATTCCCCCCCCCACATAAACTATGACTACTCAAAATGGAAGACAAATTTTCCATATTAAAATATTTATCATAACTGCCACCAGCCCCCCTAGCAATTCATAAGATTTACTGTAGAAAGATACGCTGCTAAATTGACTGAAAAAAAGCGTCTTTTTGTATAATAATTTGCACGATTAATCAGACACTAGACGCGAGCTGTCTACATATTTGACTAGCACAGGATGCTCATTTGGCGAGGATGCAATAATTAAGGTTTTAACATGTTTACGGAACTGATAAAAGTCAGGTTCATGGCTTAAAGGGAAATAGCATACCTAAGAGTTAACGGAAGTTGCCTGTCAAAAGGAGAGTTCAAAAAAAATTATTTCCAATGGAAGAATTAAAGTCATAAACAGAGAAATGAGATGTGGAGGGAGGAGGTTAGGTTTACGTGGTAAAAAAGAACATATTTTAAGCTTTCTAGCGAGTATAAACAATATATAGTGGAGTTTGTATTGTGGGGGGGTATACCCTGAATTCACTGGAGGGACTACTATGTAAAATAATTTTATTTGAAAACAAAGAATGAAAATTTACTAAACAGAACTCACATTGTAAATCGCTGTAGCCAAGGCTTCTAGCTCATCAATAATATTTAATGTTTTATCCATTATGTCTTGGAACTTTCTGAATGTTTAATCACAATGCATGTCCGTTATATACGAAATCTCAAGGGCGAATTGCGATGTAATGGGAAACCATATGTAAGCGACTCTCTGATTGGCTTAGAATGAGATGTAACCGACTCTCTGATTGGATTAGAAGGAGACACGTAATCCTGTTTCCCGTTATCGGATCAAAACATTCTCCTCACCGATTATGTAAATCAAGTTCTCGGAAATTCTCTCCCCTAGATCAATATATTCCACACTGATAATGTAAATCACCCCTCGTGTCATTACACTTGGTCAAACAACAACAACAAATCAATCGACCTTGGCCCCATTAGACATTAATAAACCATGAAAATACATCAAAGTGAGAAAATTCCTGTTTTTTTATTCTCAGTGACAAAAACCATAAAAACAAGCATAAATTATGTACTGTTTGTACTTGTCCTAGTCGAGTGCTGGATCATTTCTCGGAAATCCTCTCCCCTTCGATTACGCAATCAATTTCTCGGAAATCCTCTCCCCTCGAGGGATTCTATGCCTATATATGGAGTCCCGTTCGGACCTCGTGATAGGTTAGGTTAGGTTACGCAATCAATTTCTCGAAAATCCTCTCCCCTTCGATCACACAATCAATTTCTCGGAAATCCTCTCCCCTCGAGGGATTCTATGCCCATATATGGAGTCCCGTTCGGAGTTAGACTCAATTGTAGATGGCAGCACATGTGTTCTCGTAGTATTCAATAAAGGGGTTCTACTGGGGGGGATTTTCCGCAGGGGGTATTTTTCACGGGCCGTATTTTCCGGGGGGGGGGTATTTTACGGGGGGTATTTTCTGCGGTGGGTATTTTCCGCGCGGAGGTATTTTCCGGGGGGATATTTTCCGAAGGGGGGGGGGGTATTTTCTGGGAGGTATTTTCCGGGGGGGAGGGTGTTCGCCGGGAGTAAACACCGGCCACCTTCCACTATGGAGCACATGCCCCACGTAGCCCCAAATTATGGGGATGACGTCATGTTCATATGCATTTAAAGAGCAAAAAGATATGATAGATATATGAAAGAAACATATATAAAAGATATAGGATTCCCACTATGGAGCACATGCCCCAAGTATCCCCAAATTATGTGGATGACGTCACGATCAAATGCATTTAAAGAGGAAAAAGATATATGATAGATATATGAAAGATAGATATATAAAAGATATATGATTCCCACTATGGAGCACATGCCCCAAGTAGCCCCAAATTATGTGGATGATGTTACGTTCATATGCATTTAAGGAGCAAAAAGATATATGACAGATATATGAAAAATGCATACATAAAAAAATATATGATTCTCACTATGGAGCACATGCCCCACGTAGCCCCAAATTATGTGGATGGTGTCACGTTCATAATCATTTAAAGAGGAAAAAGATATATGATAGATATATGAAAGATACATATATAAAAGGTATATGATTCCCACTATGGAGCACATGCCCCACGTAGCCCCAGATTGTGTGGATGATGTCCCATTCGTATGCATTTAAAGAGCAAAAAGATATATGACAGATATATGAAAGATACATATATAAAATATATATATAATTCCCACTATAAAGCATAAGCTCCACGTAGCCCCAAATTATGTGGATGACGTCACGTTCATATGTATTTAAAGAGGAAAAAGATATATGATAAATATATGAAAGATACATATATAAAAGATATATGATTCCTACTATGGAGCACATGCCCCACGTAGCCCCAGTTTATGTGGATGATATCCCATTCGTATGCATTTAAAGAGCAAAAAGATATATGACAGATATATGAAAGATACATATATAAGAGATATATGATTCCCACTATGGAGCACATGCCCCAAATGGCCCCAAATTTTGTGGATGACGTCACGTTCATATGTATTTAAAGAGCAAAAAAATATATGATAGATATATGAAAGATACATATATAAAAGATATATGATTCCCACTATGGAGCACATGCCCCAATTGGCCCCAAATTATGTGGATGAAGTCACGTTCATATGTATTTAAAGAGCAAAAAG
>JAQQPU010006892.1:0-12673 GCA_029168905.1 Artemia sp. Kazakhstan ARC1039
AACCAACGCAATACCTTTACGCAAATACCTTTTCGCAAAAAATTCGCAAATAGCGTTATTTTTACGTCACAATTTTCAACTTAAAACCATTCTAATTATAACATCCCATTCCTCATACTTTAATTACCCGTTACGCTTTCTTAACCAACGTAATACCTTCACGCAAATACCTTTTCGCAAAAAATTCGCAAATAGAGTTATTTTTACGTCACAATTTTCAACTTAAAACCATTCTAATTATAGCATCCCATTCCTCATACTTTAATTGCCCGTTACGCTTTCTTAACCATCGCAAGTTTAATCTACGTAAATTAAGTTATAGACAGTACTGGTTTTAGAAAAACTGGAATAAAATAATTTATACAGTTTCAATTGCACACTACCTTTGAATAGGCAATGTGATTATACCCACCAAACCAGATTGTACCTACCAAACCAGATTGTATGAAAATTTATAGGGTTTTTGCCTGAGTACATCATACGTCGCCAAGTTGTTTAAATAAAAAAAAAAAAAAAAAAACCTACTATTCAACTTACTCTATATAGACTAACCACCGTTCTTTCACTGTATGACCCAAAAAAATGGCTGTTACCTCATAAAAACCGGTCTGCTAAGGCAAGTGCCGTTCGTAGTAATAGGTGACTGACCCGTGGTAAGCCAATGTACCGGTTAGACTACACTGTATATTCATGCCTTAGGCGAGAGGTAAGACAAATTACGCAAGCACTGCTCGGACCTTATACACTATTACTACTCATAGGGTTGACGCGAAATCACAAAAATGAGAGTAATAGTAGCCATAATATCTAACATAATCGAAATCAGATTTTGTAATGAATAGACCCTAATTTTTTTCCCTGAATTCATGGGAAATAGCAAAAATTTTGTTTACTACAAATCACGACTTTTTACTAGATTTCGGGAAATTTACTAGATTTTCTAAATTTACTAGATTTTTTTTACTAGATCTAGTAAAATCCTACTGATGGTGGCAACCCTGCCTACACGTAAAAAAAGAAATAAAAAAGATGAAGACAAAGACTTATTGTACATAAATTTTTTATCAATAACAAATTTACTAACATTATTAAAACACTTTATTCTTAGGGAAAAGAAATCAATATTATATACGTAGGTCAATAGTAAACACCATGAAGTCATTCAATCGAGGATTTTCTCCATAAATGCTGAGAAATTCCCTGTAAATATAGCCACAACATGGAAAAATTAAATATAGTAGATCATGAAAACACAGCTTTTGGTCGATATATTCGTTTTTCTGTGCAGCTAGTGGGGCGCCGAAAAATCACTGAGATATATTTAATGGCTCATTAGTAGGGAAATTGCTACATCTAGTGCCTTTTGTAATTCAAAAATACATTGTTTTCAAAATAAAATAATTTTTCTACGTGTATCCAAGTGTACAACAGTGTACAACACTGTAGAAGAAAATGTTATGAACATCATTTTGCAGAAAAGATAGTAAAAAAGAAATAATTTACTTATGGGTTTAACAAATTTATAATAAAGAATGAATTATAGCCCTTGGTAACATAAAAATTTTATATAAGGATTATATTAAAGAACGAACTGTTGCCCATAGTAAATGATAATTTTTTTTGTGAATATATGGGTTGCAGCAGTGCCTAGTCCGGGTTGCAGCGGTAGCTAGCAACCTAGTAAGATTTATGGTAAAGAAATAACTCTTGCCTATTTTAATTAATATAATTTTGAAAAGAAAGGAATTACGGCAGAAGTCTATGTGGTAAAATAACTAAGATACAAGTTATAAAATGCACCACCAAGATCTGAACTCAGATCGCAGGATTCAAAGTGCCAAGTTCTAACCATTACACCATGAAAGGTTCATATGACAAAGAATTCTAACAGTTGGTGAAATATTTATTTGTTAGGACTCATCCTTGAGGCCCAAGAACTTGAATTTATATTTAGTAGGACTTATCCAGGTTGCAGCGGTAGCTAGAAACCTAGTGAGATTCAATCACGTCCCATAGAAAAAAAATAGCAAATAACTCCGAAAAGTAGATACAGATCAAAAAAAGGAGAATACTTTTGCAACCGTCTTGTCTAATTTAGAATAACTGTCCCTTGGCTTGAACAATAAAGAAAATATGTTTTAATGTTAATTAAAATTAAAAGCAAAATTTCAGAAAAATAATTTTTTCAAAGAAAAGTAAAGGCCATTTTAAACTTAAGCTCAGCAGATACAAATACCTTATAAAATTCAAACTCAAAACGACCAGAAATTACTATTAAAGAATAAATGAAACCCAAAACGAACAAAAATTGAATAAACAATCATAGCAAAAACATACAACAATTAATAATATAAATGAATAAATATATCTTAAAGCGAATAATGCTTAGATTGAACATGAAAATCAAGCTTAAAACGAAAAAAAGAATTTCCAATTGAAGCATAAATGAAACTTAAAACGAAAAGAAATTAAATAAACAATCAATGCAAACAAACATACAATAGCCATTGATGTGAATTAATAAATAATTCTTAAAACGAATGAAACTTAAATTAAATATGCAAATCAAACTTGAAACGAACAAAAATCACTACAAACAAGAGTTTGGGTATGACCTCCTTCTCTCACTGTAAAAGTCTAAAACCTATCACGTCATTGGCGCTTTACTGAGAAATATATGCGTCTTGAACAGTCTTGGAAGGTATAAACAACATCAAACTGAATATTTGATGTATAATGATATTAATTGTTGAAAGATCCATTAGTTCAATAATTTATTTCACTGTAATGTTATTTGAATTTTAAATGCTGTAAGAACTGGAAAAGAAAATATTTGTAATATAATTTGTTTTCAGTTAAGCGCCAATGACACAGTTGGCTTTTGGTTTATATTTACAGTTAAGAAAGGAGGCAGTATCCAAAAATTTGTTTGTAGTGAAATTATATTCGTCTTGAACAACTTTAAAAGGAGCTAATAAATTAAACTGAATATTTGATGCATAATGATATTAATTGCTTAAAGCTCGTCAGTTCAAAATTTAACTATAGTTTTAATGTTTATTTTCAATATTAAGTACAAAAGTAAATATTTGTCATAAAATTGGTTTTCTGTAAAGCGCCAATGACACAGTAGGTTTTATATTTTTACAGTGAGAGAAGGAGGTTATACCCAAACTCTTATTTGTAGTGATTTTTGTTCGTTTCAAGCTTGATTTGCATATTCAATTTAAGTTTCACTCGTTGTAAGATTTTTTTATTAATTTAAATTAATATATTTTGTATGTTTGTTTGCATTGATTGTTTATTTAATTTCTATTCGTTTTCAGTTTCATTTATACTTAAAATAGGAAAATATTTTTTTTTTCGTTTTAAGCTTGATTTTTATATTGAATCTAGGCATTATTTGCTTTAAGATCCATTTATTCATTTATATTATTACTTGTTGTATGTTTTTACTATGATTGTTTATTTAATTTCTGTTCGTTTTGGGTTTCATTTATTGTTTAATAATAATTTCTGGTCGTTTTGAGTTTGAATTTTAAAAGGTAGTTGTCTTTGCTGAGCTTAAGTTTAAAATGGTCTTTACTTTTCTTTGAAAAACTTTTTTTCGGAAAGTTTTTTTTTTAAATTAATTTTTGTTCGCTTTTGATTGCAAAAAGTTTCAAGTTTTAAAAAATTCCTCATTTCAAACTGAAACTAAAAAAAAAAAAAATCAAATATTCATCAAAGTATCAAAACTGACATCAAAGTAACAATATCAAAGTGAAAAAATGGGTTTTTGTCAACCTCGGAGTTTTATTATCTAATGTTTGAACTATTTTTAACAAAATGGCTATTTAAAAATTTTAATCGGATGGGTTTGAGGAAAAAAGGTCTAATTAACCTTCGGTCTCTTTCGACTCTTGAAAAGTGAACTAGAACTTTCTATTTTCTATCAAATGAGTCCTCTCTGAAGTTGTTACGAGTATCCCTTCTATAAGAACCATACATATCCCCAGAGTATAGCTTACAACGCCTGTCCCTGGGCCTTGGGGGGTTGTCTCGACTCCTGAGTTTTAATATCTGATGGTTGAGCTATTTTTAACAAAATGCTCACCTCAAATTTTTATCGGATGGGTTTATCCATGCGATAAACGTAAAGACGTTGAGGTCGGGAGGGGCTAGTTGCCCTCCGATCTTTTTCACTTTCAGAAAATGAACTAAAACTTTTAATTTCC
The DNA here is from genome assembly GCA_029168905.1 of Artemia sp. Kazakhstan ARC1039. Taxonomy (NCBI): domain Eukaryota; kingdom Metazoa; phylum Arthropoda; class Branchiopoda; order Anostraca; family Artemiidae; genus Artemia; species Artemia sp. Kazakhstan ARC1039. Next base: position 4,218 of record JAQQPU010006892.1, read on the forward strand.
ATTAAAATGAACCCTCTCTGAAGTTTATACGAGTATCACTTTCATAAGAACCACATACGACCCCAGGACATAGCTTACAATGCCTGCCCCCGGGACCTGGGGGGATGTTTTGACACCGGAGTTTTTGTTATCTGAATTTTGAACTATTTTGAAAAAATGGCTCTCTCAAAGTTCTTATCGGATGGGTTTAAGGAAAATAGGGCGTGGAGAGGGGGGCTGATTGCTCTTCGATCTCTTTTGACTCTTAAAAAGTGAACGAGAACTTCCAATTTCCAATTATATGAGCCCTCTCCGAAGTTTATACGAGCATACCTTCCATAAGAACCATATATGCCCCAAGAGCAATACTTACAACGCCTGCCCCGGGCCCTGGGGGAGGTGTATCGACACAGGAGTTTTTCTTATCTGACTTTTGAACTATTTTTAACGAAATGGCCATACGTAAAAGAGTTTTAGTTATATGATCTTTGAACAATTTTTAACCAAATAGCTACCTCAAATTTTTTATCAGATGTATTTGGGAAAAAGGGCATGGGGGGCCAGTTGCCCTCCGATCACTTTTGACTCTTAAAAAGGGCACTAAAACTCTCGATTACCAATCGAATGAGCCCCCTTTGAAGTATATACGACAACCCCTTCTATATGAAGTGCCTCTAGGAAAAAATAAATGGAGTGTGGGGGGAGGCTAGCTGCCCTCCAATCATTTTTGACTCTTAAAAAGTGAATTACAACTTTCACTTTCCAATCAAATGAACCCTCTATGAAGTTTATACGAGCATACCTTCCATAACAACCATATATACCCCCAGGGCATAACTTATGATGCCTCTCCCCGGGCCCTGGGGGGCTGTATCGACACTTGAGTTTTTTGTTATCTCAACTTTGAACTATTTTTATCAAAATGTCTATCTCAAAAGGTTTATCTGATGCATTTAGAGCGTTGAGGAGGGGAGGGGGCTAGTTGCACTCCGATCTCTTTTGACTCTTAAAAAGTGAACAAGACCTTTCAATTTCCAATCAAATGAGCCCTCTCCAAAGTTCTTACGAGCATCCCTTCCAAAAGAACCATATATTACCCTAGGGCATAACTTACAATGCCTGCCCTCGGGCCCTGGGGAGCTGTGTCGACCCCGGAGTTTTCGTCATATGGTCTTTGAACTATTTTTAAAAAATTGACTATCTCAAAGTTCTGATCAGATGGGTTTGAGAAAAAAAGGGCGTGGGGGGGCTAGGTGCCCTCCAATCTCTTTTTACTCTTAAAAAGTGAACTAGAAATTTCAATTTCCAATCAAATGAGCCCTCTTTGAAGTTTATACGAGCATCCATTCCATAAGAACCATATATGCCCCTTGGGAATAGCTTACAACGCCTGCCCCCAGGCACTTGGGGTTGTGTCGACACCGGAGTTTTTGTTTTATGATCTTTGAACAATTTTTAACAAAATAGCTATTTCAACTTTTCTTTTCGGATGCATTTGGGAGAAAAGAGCGTGGGGTGGGGCGCTGGTTACCCTCCAATATCTTTTGAGGTTAAAAAGTGAACTAGAACTTTCAATTTCCTATCAAATGAGCCCTCTGAAGTTTATAAGAGTATTCTCTCCTTAAGAACCATATATGCCCTCAGGGTATAACTTACAACCCTTGCCCTGAAGACTGTGGGGGAAGTGTGCTGCTCAAAGATATAATTTCCAGAACTTTCAACTACGTTGAACAAAATGCCTATCTCAAAATTTTGATTGGAAGTGTTTGGGGAAATGGTGGGCGTGGAAGAGGTGTTAGTTGCCTTCCAATCAGTTTTGAATGTTAAAAAAGGCACTAGCCATTCCAATTTCCAATCGAATAAGCCCCTTTTGAAGTTTCTACAACAACGCTTTCTATAAAAAAAACTTATATGCCCCGAGGGTATAACTTTCAACCCTTGCCCTGAGGGCTCTGGGGGGTTGTCATCCTAAAAGACCAAATTCCCTGAATTTTCAACTACGTTGAACAAAATGGCTATCTCAAAATTTTGATTTGATGTGTTTGAGGAAAAGTTGGGCGTAAGAGGGGGTTAGTTGGGCGTTAGTTGCCCTCCAATCACTTTCGACTATTAAAAAGGGCACTAGCCCTTTGGATTTCCAATCGAGTGATTCCTTTTTGAAGCTTCTACGACAAAGTTTTCTATAAAAACCCTTTATGCCCCCAGGGCATATATTACAACCTTTGCGCCGAGGGGTGTGGGGGAGTGTCCTCCTCAAAAACATAATTTCTATCTGGAAATCAGCTACGCTGAACAAAATGGCTATCTCAAGATTTTAATTGGATCTGTTTGGGGAATTGTAAGGGTTGTTAGTTACCTTTCAATCACTTTTGACCCTTAAAAAGGGCACTAGAACTCTTGATTTCCAATCGAATAAGCACTCTTTGAAGTTTATGCGACGACCCCTTCCATATGAAATTCCTCTGGGAAAAAAATAATAAATAAATAAACAATAAAACATTGGAGCCGTACGGCCTCTACCATAGGCAACGCTATAGCGTTGCCTCTGATATGTTTGCTAAATAAATTCCAATTCGCTTTCTTGTAATTGAAACGTGGACCAGCCAAATTTATAATACAGGACAACACCTTAGCTTAAAAGGAATGTAACCGTGATCTGAAAGACTGCGCAACTTAATATTTTCCAATCATAAATATCACGGGAAAAACGATTTCCGAAGGCGGTTACATCCGGGCGCGTGGTATTCATTCTTGTATATGTTGCTACTGATGGATCATTTACTAAAACTAATGACATACTTGCGAAAAACAACTCCAATTCAGCCCCTCCCCCGTCTGTAATGTTACTAAAAGGCCCAACAGGACTTCTGAAATTAAAATCCCCACCTAAAATTAATGCGGAAGTATTTTCTGATGTCTCAATTGGAGATAGACATAAGGAGGGATTTTATATGAAGGAGGACAATAAGCTGACACAACTGCAAAGGTCTTCTTATTAATATAAATGAAAACTACAACACATTCGTTTGTTCAAACATCATAATGTGAATCTGCTTTCAGCATATTTTTTAACAAAAATTGCTGCCCTATAAAATGTTTTTGAAGGATCAAATTTAGAAAAACACCAGTAGTTTGGTGATACAGTGGAGACTTTTAAACTTTTATTCACATATGGCTCTTGAATTAAAATAACATCTGGTTTAATCATCTCAATATTTTTATACAATTCCAATAGAGCCACATACGAGTGTTGCACATTAATCTGAAGAAATGATAAATCAATTATATTTGAGGTGATCTGCATTTACGTTGTGTAATCGATATATATTTTTTTTAATTGATCAGTTATTTCTCGAGCAATTGGACAGTTTTATAGTCGTACGATGGACGTGGTTCACATTTGAGCTGTCGCTTATAGTTTGAACGACAACACGGACGGCTTGTGGAAGATTCAGAACTATCATTGTAATCATGGTCACCCATGCACCAAGAGCAGGTTAAATCACCCCTACACTGAGACGTCTTGTGGCCGAAAAGGCAACAATTGGTGCATCGTACAAGGTTGATATAATCCTTGCAATATAGGCGCAAAAATCCAAAATTGAGGCCTCTTTTTAAAGTTTCTACTCTGATCTTTGGGGTCATTTCCAATATTACGCTGCAGCTTTCCCTTTTTCCACAATGGTAACCACTTCTAAGTTTTCTCCAGTAATAACAAGATTTATTAGATCTGAATTATTTTGTCCTATAAATTCTTTGCACTCTGATTTACTTTTAAATATAAGAGTACCGTTCACAAGCATTCTTGGCAGGCGTTTTTTCACTTCCCTCGGAGTATATTCTAGTGCTGCTGAATTTTCATTAAAAAGACAAAGAGCATTGTTTAAATCTTGTTTTGAATTAAGTTCAACAATAATTTTACCTTCTCGGCCTTGTCTGATTTTTTAGCTGAGAATTTGCTGATATATCTTCTGATTATTTTGCTAATTTCTTGCACAATTTTTACTAGGGGTTCCTCTTTTTTTATATGCTAAATACCTTTATTACTACTAGGCTTAAAACCAATATTAAAGGTTTCAGGACCTTTCACAGTGCTAGAGTATGGTCTACGATTTTCAGAGGAGGATGGAGCCACTGTGTCTTTATTTTTCAATTTTTGCTGAAATTTAATTATATTTTCAAGATTATCATTCTCGTTGCGCAGGAGATTTGCGGTTTCTTCTAATAGCTGATCTGATGATATATGAATTGAACTCGCTCACAAATTTCAAATTCATAGTCCCTACCTCCCGGAATTTTTTAACCTTGCTGAGAATTCCTTTCAGGGCACTAATTAGAGTACCAGCACTTGTTTCATATTCTACACCTAACTGCAAAAGGATCTCATCAATAGTCGGACTATCTAAATAATTTTCCATTTTTAAAAACACTAGCAAAATCCTTTCATGGCTATGCATACCCGTAACACAAGACCCGAGCACAATTTACATCATCTTTTCACCAAATGTTTAGAGAACGGGTATCAGAACCAAATTCCATTTGTTGGCTTGAAAAACGAGAAAAGCTGCTTGCACTACGATTTTCTGCATAAAAGGTCATAAAAGGTATCTTTTTTCTTTTCTGTTTTTTCACCTCATCTAGTGAGGCACTGGATAATCATAGAAAGCTGTTTAATTACTCATTTTTTACACAAAGACCACATAAAAGATCGTTATACTTCATTAAAAATGGGGTTTATGTAAGTTTCATCAGTTATAGCTGAAACCTATTAAAGCTCAAACCGGTACATAATAACTAAGAGTTAAGATAATACAAGTATCTTTTGAAAAGTTACTTGTCTGGTGTATAGCGCTATACTGAGGTTCGGCTTTCACTATTCCAAGTAAGAAAAAGCCGTAGGCTTTTTCCTGTTTGTAATCCGGTTGCAGAGGTAGCTAGCAGACCAAAAAATCTTCATCTTCTTAGTGATAGTCTATCATCCTAGGGCAGACCTAAAGAAGATAGTCATACAATAAGGGTAATTTAGATAGTCTATCAGTTCTGCGAGTCGTTTGAATACAATTGGAGTCCAAAAATAATTCAAAGATTTATGACCGCCCATGTCCACAGGATTTGCAAGTGAGTGCGTGACTGAGATGTTTAATTCGCAGTGTTTTGAATTAGAAACGGGTAAAGATTAATTAAAAAAAAAAAAACGATTGTTCTGAGGGAAGTAAAGAGTGAGGTTGGAACTTAAACGAACAAAAATTATTACTTCTCGATCCATCTAACATATATCAATAAAACTAGTACAAATAAACCAACTTATGCTATTTCCCTATGTTTGTAGGATTATAGAAAACTAGCACTGTACTGAAAACACAAAAGCCAAGGAACGAAAAAGAATATCGATTTAGGAGTCAAAAGTGAGTACGTAGCGTCATAACAGCAATCTGATCAATAACGCTTTTCATAGTCTTACAACAGCTGGGATATCATTAACTTTCAGTATAAAATAAAAATTATCTTAAAAACACATTATAGCTGGTCTCATCAGTTATATACCATTAGTGAGTAATATACAATTTTAAATTGTAAAAACAAGAACACGCTTTAGTATTAATCAAAACAAAATACAAATAAACCATAATATGAACTCTGAAAATCTGGTTCTTCTCTCTATACAACGGAGAATTTCAAGTTATGATACAAATTCTAAAGCTAGTCAATAGTTTTAGTACAATACTATAAAGATGGCTTCACTTTGAAATTTTCTGCAAAATAATCATGAAATCCCCATAAAATGCTTTATTTTTATAATTGTCTTTATTTCAAAATTGTCCTCAAATGGTTTACTGTTACTGTACCAAACCTCCTATGTTGTTTTGTGTTTTCAGTAAATCGCTAGTTTTCTGTAATTCTACAAACACAGGGAAATATCCTAAGCTGGTTTATTTGTACTATTTTTATTGATATATGTTAGATAGACCATGAAGTAAAAATTTTGTTCTTTTAAAGTTCCAACTTTGCTCTTTACTTTTCTCAGAAAAGCTTTTTTTTATTAATAGTACCAGTACATTAAAGAAAACTGACCTACTCCTGTGGACGCTTGAATTATGTACTCTTATCTTAGTTGTGACAAGATTTTTAACAAAACTAAATTTCAGCTGGGGGAGGGGGCAGACTAAGGTCTGGAGGGGACTAGATTCAAGGAGGGGCAGTTTCTAAAAAATATATAAAGAGGTTTGGTTGCCCTTCAATCAGTAGTGACTTAAAAGAACGACTTTAAAACTTTCAACTTCCACCCGAATGAGCCCCGTCTGATGTTTCCAGACAACTTCTTCCATACTAAATGGCTCGGTGAAAAATTAATCAAAAGTAAAAAAAAAACTTACAGCTTATTCCACTATTTACTTAGTTAGGGTTATCTTGCTACCAAGACCATTGAAAATCAACACAAAGGTCTGACCAAAACGTCATCCCCTACGTCCCTCCCTACCTTTCCCTTCCAAGATGAGGTAACGTTGAAAATCAGAGTCCAACAAAAAAAAACCTGAAAAAGTGGGCTTTAAAGGAATCAACTTTTAGAAAAAAAAAAATTAAATCCTACTAAGAGCGTTTCAGCTTGTTAAAGCACCGGAAGACACCTGAACTAGATGCACCTGAAGCACCTAAATATAGGATTAGAAACCCGTGAGTGTTGTGTACCCTGACAACACAAAATTACTAAGGGCAAAGAAAATGAAATCTGAATGTTTGAATTAATTAAGCTGAAATTTACAAAACCACTTATATCCTAAGAAATTTTGAAAATTGAAAGAATATCACCCGTCCCTTTCCCCTAAAAATTTCAGGTGAAATTTTCAGAAATTTTCATTTATAAGGAAAATTAGTTACAATTTACTTTTTAATTAATAATTATTTTTCTAATTTCTATAAGCTTAATTTAATTATTATTACTATTTAATTATTTTTTATTTTAATTAATTGATAATTTATTATTTGGTTAATTTCGAAATTTTTTTTTAATGAAAATAAGTTTTAAAAATTACAAAACGATTAACTAGTAATAATAATCAAATTAAGCACATAAAAATAAAAAGAAATAATTATTAATTAAATAGTAAATTAAAACTAATTTTGTTTATAAATGAAAATTTTGTTCAAATTTCTTCTGAAATTTGACCATTAGATTGCTTATTTGAAAATTTTCACCCTTAAAATTTCTTCTTCTAGGGCAAGTGCCCCTTCTGCTCCCCCCCTAACACTGACACTGTGCAGGTGCCAAATTAAAAAAAAGAAACCTGGGTAAAAATCAATAGAAATAAGCTGAAAACACATGGTACTAAGTTAATGTTTGATTTTTTATGGACAAAAATTTTTATAAAGTCTAATTAAATAGTTTCGCATATTTGCTTTTACGGTTGAACGTGGCAACACTGACAAAATTTGGTACTGCTGTAAAAACTTCTTAATTCTGAAACAACCAGAGGAAAATATTAGAAAATTGCAATTTTCAAATACGAAGAGACCTAAGATGGGTCCAAGGAGGAATAAATATTTTTATTTAGATGATACTTCAAGTTCAAAATCTCTCAGGAACAAATCATATTGCAAAATTATATTCATATTGGAATTCCTAAGGAAATTTTACAGTATAACTCTTCTGGCTTCTGTCGCTTTTTATACAGGCTAATTACTTTTTTCAGGATTTCCCTTCGGTTTCACCTATGAATAAAAAAAAGTTGGTACATTCATGTATGTATCAAAAGTGAAACCACACTTACATGTGATGCAAATACATTCTTTGACCACACCGGCTATACATGACAAATGAAACTCAGAGAGGAGAGAAAGTAACAAAATGAAAAATAAAATAAAAAAGGGTGAAAAAACGAGGATTTTGTCAGCCAGTGGCGAATCATGAAGATGACAAAATATAAGCAAATATTTCGACAAGGACCTCCGCCAAGTCGTCCTCAGTGCTAAACAAAAAAGAAAAAAAAAGAAAAAACACGAAAATCTAACCTTTCGAAGTTTACCCTACAAAGACAGAACAGACACTGAATAAAAACCAGGCAGGAATCAATGAAAATGAATTTACCAAGATGATTGGGTAAGGATCTTTCACCTTGCAATAGTTTTAGCTGGTCTACAATTTCGGTTTTCATTAGATATGCAAATAGGTTCTTTTACGTTATTTCGGGTGAAAATATTGATTGAGTCCTTCAAGATTAAACTGGCGTAAATTGGGCTTAATGAAATATCTCCAGTATCTCTATTTATTGCTAAATTTTGGTTTATACATTTTTTTATCTCAATTACCTCTTTAAAAGTTTGTGGTACGCCATTTACAGTTGATATTGAGGTTGCCTCGTCAAACAGAACTAGATGGGTCGGATTTACGAAAATATGCTAAGCCAATGCCGAATCAAAATTGTCATTGTTATTTTTTAATCTCAGGGACTTATCTATTGAAATTTTGTGCTCATGCAAAC
>JAQQPU010006892.1:13073-33404 GCA_029168905.1 Artemia sp. Kazakhstan ARC1039
GCTCCCTATTTTGTTCTTTTATCTTTTTTAATCGTCTATCTATTATAGACGTTTTCGTTTTGTTGATGATATCTTTTCTGTTTGGAAACATGGACAAGACTCTCTAAGAGATTTTTTGGCACATTTGAACTCTTCTGATTCGAATCTCCAGTTCAAAATGGAACTCGAAGATTCAGGTAAGCTGCCTTTCTTGGATGTTTTGATTATAAAAACTAATCCTAGTCTTGAATTCTCTATATATAGAAAGCCGACTCATAATGATCGATATCTACATTTCTCTTCCCATCACCCTCCTTCTGTGAAAAGAGAGGTAATAATCTCTTTAGTCGACAGAGTTTTAAAAATTTGTTCCCGTAATCATATAAATTCTGAATTAAATTATGTCAAGGATATTCTTTTCTGCTATGGTTACCCAATCAAACTCATTGAAAATATAATAGATAGACGATTAAAAAAGATAAAAGAACAAAATAGGGAGCTTGTCCCCCTTGATTCAGTTACACCGGCAATTGAGAAAAAAACTTTCATCGTTTTACCATACATCCCGAAACTTGGCGATAAACTTGGAAAAATTTTAAAAAAACATAACCTCTCTGTTTCTTTCAAAACCGAACAGAAAGTTGAACACTTTTTCAACTCAGGAAAGGATAAAACAGACCCTGTACTGGGTAGTGGTGTCTACAGAATCCCGTGTTCTTGTGGAAAATTTTACATTGGTAGGACCCATCAACAACTAGGTGAAGGTTTGCATGAGCACAAAATTTCAATAGATAAGTCCCTGAGATTAAAAAATAACAATGACAATTTTGATTCGGCATTGGCTTAGCATATTTTCGTAAATCCGACCCATCTAGTTCTGTTTGACGAGGCAACCTCAATATCAACTGTAAATGGCGTACCACAAACTTTTAAAGAGGTAATTGAGATAAAAAAATATATAAACCAAAACTTAGCAATAAATAGAGATACTGGAGATATTTCATTAAGCCCAATTTACGACAGTTTAATCTTGAAGGACTCAATCAATATTTTCACCCGAAATAACGTAAAAGAACCTATTTGCATATCTAATGAAACCTGAAATTGTAGACCAGCTAAAACTATTGCAAGGCGAAAGATCCTTGCCCAACCATCTTGGTAAATTCATTTTCAGTGATTCCTGCCTGGTTTTTATTCAGTGTCTGTTCTGTCTTTGTAGGGTAAACTTCGAAAGGTTAGATTTTCGTGTTTTTTCTTTCTTTTTTTTCTTTTTTGTTTAGCACTGAGGACGGCTTGGCGGTGGTCCTTGTCGAAATATTTGCTTGTATTTGTCATCTTCATGATTCGCCACTGGCTGACAAAATCCTCGTTTTTTCACCCTTTTTGATTTTATTTTTCATTTTGTTACTTTCTCTCCTCTCTGAGTTTCATTTTAAATGTGATGAGAAAGAAATTCAGTAACTCGCTCAGTAATTGCACAAAATATCCCACAGGATTTGATTCCAGCACAAAATGCTTCATCACTTTAATAATAAAATATTTTGGTCGGCTGGAAGTGGTAGTGCGCTTCTGTAACCTGAGCGGGAGCCTAAAACAGTGAACAGTATGGGAATTCAGTTCGTCTGATCTGGTTGTCTATTCAAATAGGTGGCCAGACCATGTCGATCGTCAACACTGTGAGTTGGTAGTGTTGATCCCACACCTCTTGAAAGGTACCAGATTGGATGATATATTATTCGATCGAGCCTATTTCCGATTTTTACAATTCTTTTTTTGCAAAGCAATTTTCTACATGAAAATCATTAGTAGAAACAGGGACCTCGGTGAACTACATTCAGATAGACAAGTCTGGTTTACCGTCCTATTCTTTGCCAAAATCTTATTTTTCTTTAGCATCTAAGCCACAAGGTAGTTTACCTTCTTGTGAATCTCAAAGCAAATACTAGAGTCGTAATCTGGCAGAGGGGGTGGGTCCCCTAGCCCCAGGTGTAAAAATCATTTATAGCCTTTATTAGCTGTTTGATATATCCTAGACTATTATGTGAGTTTTTATGGTACTTGGTTCAATAAGTCAATTATTAACTCCCACCCTCGTTTCCAGTATTATATAACTATAGTCGTTTACAAAGGACCCTCTCGCATGGGATTTGTGAAATTCATCCTAGTTCAGACAGTCAGAACCTGAAACAAGATCTTTTTTTAGTCACTGTTTTTACAAAAGGTGGTGACGGGATGGGTAGTGACGGGATGGGACGGGTGGTGACGATTCCCATTGGAAGGGGAGCCTTCCCCTTTATGTTTCTGCGGAGGTTTAACTTCAGGTCCAGGAATGCCATCTCAAGGGCGTTTCGGTCCTCTTGAAGTTCTTGCGTGACCTTAAATGTTTTTTTTTATTTATTTAATAGCTTGGCCAAATTTTTCTTTTTTTTAAACTTGTGTTGTATTTTTGGCTGTTAGTAATATATTATTTAGGAATTTACTGTGGAATATTTTTGTCTTTTATTCCAACCATATCATATAGAAAAAAAGTTTGTGGAAAACTGGAAAGGGGTTATTCAGTCACAAATTAGAAATCATAATATCCCTATCAAGGTATCAAGGGTCATAACATATTGGCAGGCAGCCAATCATGAGCCAATCCACATTTTCCCCATGATTTCTCCTTACTCTGCTTTCTTTCCTTTGTTTTCTTTATAGTTACTTTATAGTCCTCGATTTCTAAGGCTTCAACTTTTTTTGGGAAAAATTGGTAAAATGATCAGAGAACCATCTGAATAATCTCAGGAATCATAAATTTTCTTTGTCAAAGCTCGTGGCTTAAATCAGGTTTTGGCAAGTTATACTACATATTTAATTTTTTTTTGGTTTTTGATGGAATGATTGTCGCGATCACTTAAAGCGGGACTAAGCATAGCGTAAACAAAATTCCCAATGACCTTTCCCTATGCCAGAACCTTCATAAAGCCTTTCATTGGCTCCTCCAAGGGGAAATGTGTTCCTGGGTGCCTTCGTATATTCTATTTGTTTCAGACAATTTTTTTTTTAGATAACTCTTTTGTTAAAAATGGTTGATCCGTTACAGAAGTATTTATTCTGAGTCATTTTAACCCCTCCTTAGTCCTAGGGGACCTATAATTAACTAATTACACACTGTAGACAAACATATTTTGTTAGAATATACTTGGTCTCGGCTTTCTGATTAGGTCGAAATTCTTCAATGTCATTCCCTAGGAGGTAGTCATCAGCTCTTATCAAATTTATACTTAAGAAATGACCCAAGCCTCTAAAAACATCAAGAAACCTCATGTTAACACACGTTCTCAAAATATTTAACTTGCAAAATCTTAGAAAGAGGTTGGAAGGGACTTCCAACCTCTTGGACTCTGACTTTTGCCTTTATTTAACGTAATAAATAAAAATATAAACCATTACAGATATAAATCACTACGCTAGGGGAAAAAATTAATTTTTGCTGAAGCATAGCGATTACCTACATAAGTATTCCAAGACACACTCAAAAACAATAAATCGATAAAAATAAAAGCAACAAAATAATCACATTCTCCTACACACCCCCTAACAACAACCACCATCAAAATAAAACTTCAGCCATCCCTCACCCTTTCCACCCACTCCTCCCTCCAGCCCAATCTCACCCCCTCCCAAAAAATAAACAATTAGTTAGTTCCCCAGGAAATAATATTTTTCAAACTGTGAGAGGTGCTCAGTAGCCTTAAAAATCACAGGAGGTGAATTCCATAGAGAAGGGCCAAGAGACTTCAAGATAAAACAAGATCTCACAGGTCACATTCAAAACAACATAACTAAACACCCTAAATCTTACATTTCAAAAAAAAACTTCAAAAATACCCTTGGAAACACAAAGAAAGCTGAAACAGACGAGCTAAACCACGAAACATCAGTCCTAAACAACTTATTGCAAAAATACTCTTTGAAACACTAACAAAGCTAACACATATAAGCTAAACTATGAAACAGCACAACTAAACATGGTAAATCTTACGTTTCATTCAAGAATCTTCAAAAATAAACTTAGAATGACTAACAACACTAAAACAGACAAGCTAAACCACTATAAAAACTAAACATCCTAAATCATATATTTCAAACAAAAAACTTCCAAAATACACTTGGAAGCACCAACAAAGCTAACACCGACAAGCTAAACCTTGAATCAGGACAACTAAACCTCCCAAATCAAATTTTTCGAATGAAAAACTTTCAAAATACTCCTGGAAACATCAACAAGGCTAACACAGACAAGCTAAACCACGAAACAACACAATTAAACATCTAAGTTGTACGTTTCAAACGAAAACTTTCAAAAACACTTGGAAACACCAACAACGGTTACACAGACAAGCTAAACCACGAAATAGCAAATTAAAATATCTGAAATCATACCTTTCAAATGAAAAACTTTCAAAATACACTTGGAAACACCAATAAAGCTAACCGAGACAAGCTAGACCAAAAACAGCACAAGTAAACAACCTAAATCATACATTTCAAACAAAAACTTCCAAAATACACTTGGAAACACCAACAAAGCTAACATAGACAAGCTAATCCACGAAGCAAAAAAAACTAAACAACTTCTTCCATAATACTCTTTGAAACATCAACAAAGCTAACAGTGACAAGCTAAACAACGAAAGAGCACAACTAAAGATCCAAAATCTTACGTTTTGAGTGAAAAAGTTCCAAAATACACCTGGAAGCAGCAACAAAGCTAACACAGACAAGCTAAACCACGAAACAGCATAACAAAATATCTTAAATCATTTGTTTCAAAAGGAAAACTTCCAAAACACACTTGGAAACACCAAAAAACAGCGCAAGCAGACATCCTAAATCACATGTTTTAAACAAAAAATGTCCAAAATACCCCTGGAAACAGCAACAAAGTTAACCCAGACAAGCTAAACCACGAAAAAGCAAAACAAAATATCTTTAATCAAGTGTTTCAAATGAAAAATTTTCAAAATACACCTGGAAACACCAACAACGGTAAAAAAAAGACAAGCTAAACCACGAAACAGAAAAACTGAACGTCCTAAATCATACCTTTCCAATGAAAAACTTCCAAAACACACTTGGAAACACCAATAAAGCTAACCCAGACAAGCTAGACCGAAAACAGCAAGTAGACATCCTAAGTTATACGTTTCAAACAAAAACTTCCAAAATTCACTTTGAATCATAAGCAGCGCGCTACCGCTGCCTAAGTAAAGAACGATGTGGGCACAATGTGTTGTTGTTTTTTTTGAGGGTTTTTTTCTCCATACCTGGGCACTTAGTATCGAAGGAGTCGTCGTAGAAACTTCGAAAAGGGCTCATTCGATTGGAAATTGGAGTGGCTAGTGCCCTTTTTAATAGTCGAAAGTCATTGGAGGGCAACTAACCCCCGCCCCACGCCCATCATTCCCCCAAACACATCCAATCAAAATGTTGAGATAGCCATTTTGTTCAGCGTAGTTGATTTCCAGATAGAAAATATGTTTTTGAGGAGGACACTCCCCGACAACCCTCAGGGCAAGGATTATAAGTTATGCCCTGGGGGCATATAAGGTTTTTATTGAAATCTTTGTCGTAGAAACTTGAAAAAGGGCTCATATGCCCTGGGGGCAAATAAGGTTTTTATCGAAGACGGTGTCGTAAAAACTTCAAGAGAGTCTCGTTCGATTGGAAATTCAAAGGGCTAGTACCCCTTTTTAATAGTCGAAAGTGATTGGAGGGCAACTAACCCCCCTCTCACGCCCACCTTTTCCCCAAACACATCCAATCAAAATTTTTAGATAGTCATTTTATTCAACGTAGTTGAACGTTTTGGAAATTAGGTCTTTAAGGATGACAACCCCTCCCCTCACAGCCTTCAGGACAAGGGTTGTAAATTATGCCCTGGGGGCATATAAAGTTTTGATTGAAAGCGTTGTCATAGAAACTTCAAAAGGGCTCATTAAATTGGGAATTAAAAGGGCTAGTGCCTTTTTTAATAGTTGAAAGTGATTGGGTAGCGACTAACGCCCCTCTCGCCGCCACCATTTGCCCAAACGCATCGAATGAAAATTTTGAGATATCCATTTTGTTCAACGTAGTTGAAAGTTCTAAAAATTAGGTGTTTTTGGATGATAGCCCCCTCAGAGCCCTCAGTGCAAAGGTTGAAAGTTATGCCCTGCCATTTTCCGAAACATATCAAATCAAAATTTTGAGATATCCATTTTGTTCAACGTTGTTGAACGTTCTGGAAATCAGGTCTTTTAGGATGATAACCCCCTCTGAGCCCTCAGTGCAAGGGTTTTATGTTAAGCCCAGGGGGCATATAAGGTTTATATAGAAAGTTGTTGCATAAATCATAGGCAGCGCGGTTGCGCTGCCTAAGTAAAGAACGGGGACACTCGAGAACGAGACAAGAAACGGGGACTAAGTAAAGAGGAGCACACTACCCCACAGTCCTCAGGGCAAGGGTTTTAAGTTATGCCCCGGGGATATATAAGAATGATGTTGGCACAATGTATTATTTATTAATTTTAACTTTTAAAGCAGGGTACTTCGTATCGAAGAAGTTGTCGTAGAAACTTCGAAAAGCGCTAATTCAGTTTGAAATTAGAGTGCCTTGTGCCCTTTTTAATAGTCGAAAGTGATTGGAAGGCAACTAACACCCCTTCAAAGCCCACCATTTCCCGAAACAAATACAATCAAAATTTTGAGATAGCCATTTTGTTCAGCGTAGTTGATTTCCAGATAGAAATTATGTTTCTGAGGACAGTCCCCCACAGCCCTTCGAGCAAGGGTTGTAAGTTATGCCTTGGGGGCATATACGGTTTTTTATAGAAGGCGTTGTCGCAAAAACTTCAAAAAAACCTCATTCGATTGGAAATTCAAAGGGCTACTGCCCTTTTTAATAGTCGAATGTGATTAGAGGGCAACTAACCCGCCTCTCACGCCCAGCGTTTCCCCAAACACATCTAATCAAAACTTTGAGATAGCCATTTGTTCAACGTAGTTTTAAGTTCTGGAAATTAGGTCTTTGACGATTACAACACCCTCACAGCCCTCAGGGCAAGGGTTGTAAATTATGCCCAGGGAGCATATAAGGTTTTTATATAACGTGTTGTCATAGAAACTTCAAAAAGAGTCCATTCGATTGGAAATTGAAATGTCTAGTGCTGTTTTTGGTAGTCGAAAGTGATTGGAAAGCAAATAACACCCCTTCCACGCCCACCATTTCCCCAAACACATCAAATAAAGATTTTGAGATAGCCATTTTGTTCCACGCAGTTCAAAGTTCAGGAAATTATACCTTTGAGCAGGACACTCCCCCCACAGTCTTCAGGGCAAGGGTTATAATTTATGCCCTAGGGGGCATATAAGGTTTTTATTATAATCTTTGTCATAGAAACTTTAAACAGGGCTCATTCGATTTAAAATTCAAAGAGCTAGTGCCCTTTTTAATAGTCGAAATTGATTTGAGGGCAGCTAACATCCCTCTCACGCCCATCTTTTCTCCACACACACCCAATCGATATTTTAGATAGCAATTTTATTCAACGTAGTTGAAAGTTTTGGAAATTAGGTCTTTAAGGGCGACAACCCCCCCCCCCCCACAGCCCTCAGGGCAAGGGTTGTAAGTTATGTCCTTTATTGAAAGCGTAGAAGCTTCATAAGAGTTCATTCAATTGGAAACTGAAAGGGTTAATGTCTTTTTTAATAGTTGAAAGTGATTGGAGAGCGACTAACGTCCCTCTCACGCCCACCATTTTCCCAAACACATACAAGTAAAATTTTGAGATATCTATTTTGTTCAACGTAGTTGAAAGTTCTTGAAATTAGGTCTTTTAGGATGATAAACCCCTGTCAGAGCCCTCAGTGCAAGGGTTATAAGATTTGCTCTGAGGGCATACAAAATTTATGTAGAGAGTTGTTATAGAAATTTCAAATTGGGCTCATTTGATTGGAAATCAAAATTGCCCCTTTTAATAGTCGAAATTGATTGGAGAGTAATTAACGCCCCTCTTACGCCCACCATTTCCCCAGAAACATTCAATCAAAGTTTAGAGATAGCCATTTTGTTCAACGCAATTGAAATTTCAGGAAATTATGTACTTAAGGATGACAAACCCCCCAGAGCCCAAAGAGCAAAGGTTGTAAGTTCTGCCCTGGGGGCATATAAGGTTTTTATAGATAGAGTCGTCGTAAAACTTCAAAAGGGGCTCATTCAATTTGAAATTCAAAGGGCTAGTGCCCTTTGTAATAGTCGAAAGTGACTGGAGGGTAACTAAACCCCCTCTCACGCCCACCATTTCTCCAAAAACATCCAATCAAAATTTTCAGATAGTCATTTTCTTTAACGTAGTAGAAATTTCAGGAAATTAGGTCTTTGAGAATGAGACCCCCCCCCCCCAACACTCAGGGCAAGGGTTGTCAGTTATGCCCTGGGGGTATATAAGATTTTTATTGAAAGTTATGTCGTAGAAACTTCAAAAGGGATCATTTGATTGGAAATTGAAAGGGCTAGGGTCATTTTTAATAGGTGAAAGTGATTGGAGAGTGGCTACGACCCCTCTCACGCCCACCATTTCCCCCAACACATCCAATCAAAATCATGAGATAGCCATTTTGTTTAACGCATTTGAAAGTTCTGGAAATTTGGTCTTAGAGGATCACAGCCATCCTAACACCCCATAAGGTAAGGGTTGTAATTTATGCCCTGGGGGCGTATAGCCTAAGGTGTTTATACAAAGTGTTTTCGTAGAAACTCAAAAAAGGGCTCATTCGATTGGAAATCTAAAGGCCTAGTGCCCTTTTTAATAGTCGAAAGCGATTGGAAGGTTTGACATTTTTATAGTAAAGATCGAAGTGGGTATAATGTATTATTTTTGTTTTTGTTGTTTAGACCAGGGCACTTCGTATCAAAGGAGTTGTCGTGGGAACTTTGAAAAGGGCTTATTCAATTGGAAATAGAAAGGGCTGATGCCCTTTTTAATAGTAAAAAGTTATTTTAGGGCAACTAATCCCCCTTCCACTCCCACCCTCCCAAGCCCACCCTCCTATTTGCCCATTATGTTTAAAAACTAAATGCTGCCTCAAGATTAAATCAAAATGCACTGTGATAATGCTAATTCCCAATAAGGCATCTCAGCAGTATCCCAAGAACAACTCAGGGTATTATGTTCAAACTTTCGGTGCCACTTCTACTCTTAAAATTTAACCAAATCAAAATAGCGCAAGCGTATCCAATCTATCAATGAAAGTAAACAGATTTCTTTGCAAATGGTATCAAGTTTTCCATTTCAGGTCAACTAGAGGAGGTATGAAACTAAATTAAACAGTACTATGTGTGTCCAGGTTTTTAAAAGGGTGTGTGTTGTTAAAAATTGCAGAAAATTTTTCTCCAGCATACAAATAGCAGGCCAAACTATAAAGTCTTAAAAAAAAGAAAAGATTTAAAGTATTATTTTCTTTTTCCTTGAAAAGACTATGTCAATATAAAACGAACAGAAATCAATTAAAAAAACTTTTTCCACAAAACAAGTTTTTCAAAGAAAAGTAAAGAAGTCCATTAAACAAAAAATGAGCAAAAATAAAATCAAATAATCTACCAAGCGTGAAATTACCACAAATCAGCATCGACAAATAAATGAAACCCAAAACGAACAGAAATTACAATAATTAACCAAGTCAAACCCAAAATGAGCAAAAATTAGTATAAGTTGGGTGCAAAACCCCTATGCCTTCCCAAGGCCAGAAAAAAATTTGCACTTTGCTGAAAAAATACTAATGAATGTGCATTGTCATTCTAATATACATATACTGATATTTAGTAATCAAAATGTTAATATTATTTGATTTATTAAAGATGTAAAAGTAAAAACATTTATATTTTTTCAGTAAAGTGCAAACTTTGTTCTGGCCTTGGGAAGGCATAGGGGTTTTGCACCCAACTTATATTAATTTTTGCTCGTTTTGAGTTTGACTTGCTTAATTATTGTAATTTCTGTTCGTTTTTGGTTTCATTTATTTGTCGATGCTGATTTATGGTAGTTTCACGCTTGGTAGATTATTTGATTTGATTTTTGCTCATTTTTTGTTTAATGGAGTTCTTTACTTTTCTTTGAAAAACATATTTTGTGGGGAAGTGTTTTTTTTTAATTAATCACCAACAAAGCTAACACAGACAAGCTAAACCACGAAGCAGCTAATATATACAACTTCTTCCATAATACTCATTGAAACATCAACAAAGCTAACAAAGACAAGCTAAACGACAAAACAGGACAAGTAAATATTCTAAATCATATGTTTCAAACGAATACTTCCAAAATACATTTGGGAACATCAGTAATGCTAACACAGACAAGCTAAACCACGAAAGAATATAACTAAATATCCTAAATCTTACGTTTTAAACAAAAAAAACTTCCAAAATACAATTGGAAACACCAAGATAGCTAACACAGACAAGCCAAACAATGAAACAGTAGAACTAAACTACTTCTTCCAAGATGCTCTTTGATACAGTTTTAAAGCAAACACAGACAAGCAAAACTACGAAACAACACAACTAAATACCCTAAATCACGCGTTTCGAACGAAAAACCTCCAAAATACCCTAGGAAATACTAAAAACACCAAAACAGATAATATAAGCCACGAACTAAAATTTGAAGACCCTCTCCATGTAACGGTGAAAGGGTAACTGAATGAAAAAATACAGTCCTGAATGGGAATTCAATTTTTTAATTTATACAGAGCATTTTTAAAAGCTAAACGCTTTCCAGGTAAAACATCATCACAGATTAGGTTAGGTTGCAAAATGTGATTTTTTTTAATATTTAAGTAAAAACGATCAGAATTAATTAGTTCATTATAAATGGGGCTTAAATAGGTTTCTCCCGTGTCTCTATTGAGAGCAAACTTTCGGTGAATGTACTTTTTATCCCAACTGCCTCCCTGAAAACTTGGATGAGACCTTTAACAGGGGCAATAATGGAGGTGTTATCGAATAAAACGAAATGGTGTGGGTTGTCATACACATGCTGAGCCAAGGCGGTTACATGGAGAGGGTCTTAAAATTTTAGTTGCACTTTGTTTTAAGGTTTGAAATGTTTTTATAGTATCCATGGATTTTTATTAGTAATTTTAATGTTATTATCTTGCACTGAGGACGGTCAAGCGGAGGTCTTGACCGAAATATTTGCATTTTAGTCCATATGTTTCACTGGCTTGTATAATCCTCGTTTTTCTCTTTTTTCTCTTCTTTTACTGTTGTTTCGTTTTAAGACAGGCGAAACTACGAAACAACACAACTGAATAGACTAAATCATACGTTTCAAACGAGAAACTTCCAAAATAACCTCGTGAGCACTAAAACAGACAAACTAAGCCACGAAACAGCAAAACTAAACATCCTAAATCATTTGTTTCAAACTAAAAACCTTCAAAACACTTTTGGAAATACCACCAAAGCTAACACTGACAAGCTAAAGCACGAAACAGTAGAGCGAAACAACTTCTTTCAAAATCGTCTTTGAAACATAACAAGCTAAACCACAAAAGAGCACAAATATATCCTAAATCATAATTTTTAAACAAAAAACTTCCAAAATACACATGGAAAGACCAGCAACGCTAAAACAGACAAGCTAAACCATGAACTAGCAAAACTAACCATCTTAAAATATATGTTTCAAACCAAAAACTTCCAAAATTTAATTTGAAGCATCAACAAAGCTAACACAGACGGGCTTAACCATTAAACATCCTAAATTACACTTTTCAAACATAAAACTTCCAAAATACTCCTGGAAACACCAACATAGCTAACACAGACCAGCTAAACTACGAAACCACACAACTAAACATTCTAAAACAAACGTTTTAAACAAAAACTTCCAAAATACAATTGAAAACACCAATAAAGCTAACATAAAACAAGCTAAATCATAAAACAACACGACAAAACACCCTATATCATACGTTTCACACAAAAACTTCCAAAATAAACTTGAAAAACCAACAGGGCTAACACAGACAAGCTCAACCACGAAACAGGACGACTAAACATACTAAATCATACTTTTCAAACGAAAAACTTCGAAAAAACTCCTTGGAACAGCAACAAAGCTAATACAGAAAAGCTAAACCATGAAACAGCACATAAAAGTATCTCAAGCTATATGTGTCAATCAAAATAACTTTCATGTCCCTTTTTGTTTTTTTATGTCTACACTGCTTATCGCCCTTGTTAATTTAAAGATAAACCGTTGCACTAGATTTAACATTCTTGAAGATTCAAATTAGGTCTTAAGAATTCATTTCCGCCGTCTCAAACTGACGCATTGATTAACAGAACTAGTGACAATAAATTTAGTGCAGAGGGCGAGGTAGGGGCAATCCCACCAGGTACATTTTGTGAAGTTGTGTGTTCCCAAAAGGAATGCTGTTAAAAACTTAACGATGACATCTGTTTTTGCTGGCTGGTAGAATTGCGGGCTCTTTGGCCCTTGTGTTTTTTGCGAAGATGCTTCTTTTGTATGATACTTCCAAATCACAATATTTAAATGATTGTCGAGAGTAGGGCTCTTGTCAAAGGAACCAGGGAAATAAGATTTATCACCACTTGTCTGATAGTTCAGCTTAGACTTGACTTTCGAAAATTTTCCATAAAGAAAACAAATATAAAAGAAATCGAAACCATTTGATTGGTCTTTTTCAAAGCTAAAGTTTATCATTAAGGATACCAACTGTGGCAGGTGGATTAAAAACACTCATAAGCAAATGAAATTCAATTTGAGGACGAAAGAGGATTATTGTGGTTATTTTTTTCAATGCCAACCTAAAAAAAAGAAAAAGAAAGATTTTGCAAAGTAAAGAAAATCAAAATAGTAGTTAAATAAATAAAAAGGCTCTCTATGTCCAGATACAGGATTTTAGGTCACAATATCAGTTTTTGGCTTGAATTCTGGTTTGCCACAGAAATTCTCTTCCTTCTTGAGCAGTTGATGGCCCTTGAAAAACATAATGTTGTAGCTCAGGGTGCCCAACGCGTCTTTTTGGTGTAAATCCTATTTTGTTGAAATACTGGTTATTTTCTTGGTGAAAAACAGGTGATTTTTATTTGGTTGTTATAGCAACCCTGTTCGCAACAAAAGAAACACAGTCAAATTGTCCTATGTGCTTAGGCTAAAGCCAACTGAAATTATTGACATACAGCCCTGTGAAATTTTGGATACTTAAGCTATAACGCAGAAGTAAATTATTGGTGGTGACTCTCTAGGTTAAAAATGTGTTGACTTTCTTCTTTGAGGGAATCACAATTATGATGCATGAGTAGGCTAGTAGTTCTATCCCTACAGATTACTAAAAATTATGCCGCTGTAAACTGCTGCCAAATAAGTTGTTTTATAGACAGCGTTTAGCACGTGTTTAACACGTGTGTCAAAAAACGTGTTTAAAGAAAAAGTAGTGGTATATTGAGATTATAGAAATTGTGAATTCTGCTATAAATCATGGCATTAACAAAAAATTTATGTGTTTATGTGACAATAAAATTATGTCTTTTAGACTAAACCATCAAGGTGAAGGTGCTGTACAGCAATTATTTATTAACCTAACCACTGCTATTAATATTTTGTATTTACGCTACTGCTATTCGCCCTTCGCCACTGCTATTCCCTTTTCGCCACTGCTATTAATATTTTGTATTTACGCCACTGCTATTCGCCCTTCGCCACTGCTATTCTTCCTTCGCCACTGCTATTCGCCCTTCCCCACTGCTATTTAAAAAAAAAAAGACCAGCATGAACGCTATCTATAAAAGAACTTATTAGGCGGCAATTTAAAGTGGCAATTTAAAAAGACTTAAGCATTGAATTGAAAACGTGGTGATATTTGGAAACTTTTTCTCTTTTGAAGATTTTTAGAGGAAAGACTTGATGATAAAGGTTCTCCCCTTGGATAATATAAGAACTAGGATCATTATACATATTTTAAAGTAAGAATTGTTTTCTTAACATGTCTCCTTACGAGGGGGCCAAGGCTAAATAAATACCAATCTTTATAAACCTCCCTTTATTTAGGATCCCCAATTGCCTTCAAATTGCTCATAGAAATTCATAGACCAATTGAATTATCCTAGCCTAGCCTACTCTTACTCCATGACTGTCTAGGCTACCTTAGTTGTGCCCTAGTATAGATGAGTGGAAGATAGACTGTATCAACAAGTGAAATGACATCATTTTTATACAACTCTGAAAAAGGCTTGTATCAGCTATGCCTCTCCCTCAGACTGTCTTGCCTTTTTTCTCCAATGAGCCGTGGCTAGTTGATGCCATTACTATTGGCTACTATAGTAGCCAAGCAGTATGGGCTACTATAGGCCTAGTAGCCCAGTAGTATAGGACTATACTAGATCCCAATACTATAGGCTACATACAACCTACTCAGTAATCAGCCAGCACAAGTAACTGGCAGTGGGTCATATAATTTAGCTAAGATGAAAGTGAAAACATCATTTGATGCCTTTTTTTAATGTCTTAAATAATTCAATAACTGCTTCTGGGGCTAATTGCATCTTGAGCCCTTATAAGGGTCCCAAAGTTATTTCATTTTTGTAACCATGCAAAGAAGTTATCAACACTAGTTAAGTTATTGAAAAGTGGTTAAAAACATATCACCAGTTTATAAATAGGTTGTTTAAGAGTAATATGATCCAAAATCCTTATTTATAACAATTCAAACCTCATTTATTAGGCAACTCAAATATAATCCATTTTCCTACCATTTCAAGTTTTTCAAACGCTGTCAACCAAAATAGAGCTGAATTTTGTGATTCAAAACTTTGCTCTCAAAAATTCAGGGTATATATTTGCACATTAGGGGGGTGAGGGTATGTAAATTTAATGTTAATTTGCAGTGGGCTATAAAATTTAGCCAAGATGAAAGAGAAAACATCATTTGATGTTTTTTTGTGCTCTGTCATTATTCCTATAAAATAACTTCAGGGCCCCTTTAAGGGCTCAAGATGCAATTAACCCCAGAAGCAATTATTGAGTTATGAAAGAGCATAAAAAAGGCATCAAATGGTGTTTTCATTTTCATCCTAGCTAAATTATATGACCCTCTGCAAATTTATGCAGCCAGCTAATCCACATTTAATTGCTGACTTATTGTAAAATCTCTATATACCACCTAGAAATTGAATTGTTTCACCTTTGGGTCACAAGCATGATATTAGATTGAACATTTTAACCATACACAACACAGACAATTTCTAATATACTGATAGACAACAGTGAAGCCTGATCTTGGCCACACATTTGAAGCTTGAACCCACTCTTAGAAAACACTGTCAAATCTTTGATATTAAGTCTTAAAGTTTGAACAAAAAATTCCTAATGACAGACAGTTAACCATGGATGGATTAAGACAAGCACTGTGAAACAGATTAATTATATTTATATAAGCTAGAGTGTGGAGCTAACTTTTGTATAAAATCAAAC
Organism: Artemia sp. Kazakhstan ARC1039; assembly: GCA_029168905.1. NCBI lineage: Eukaryota > Metazoa > Arthropoda > Branchiopoda > Anostraca > Artemiidae > Artemia > Artemia sp. Kazakhstan ARC1039. The sequence continues at coordinate 28,577 of JAQQPU010006892.1, forward strand.
TTTGAACAACCAGATGTTTTCCAAGATTATTTTCAGCCAAACCCAACAATGTCTAACCCTATACAAACATTATCCCATATTAGGAGCCTCCTGTTTTTAATAGGTAAATCAATTTTTAATCTGAACATCTGACCAAGTACTGGGGGTCTTACCCTACCTCAAGCTGTATATATGCCCACTTACACCCCTGGTTATTACCTCCCTGGAAAATACCCCCCCCCCCCAGAAAATGCCTCTCTCCCTGCAGAAAATAAGGCTTTCCCAATTTGAGAATTTTATTTGAGTTTTATTTCATAAATTTCAGTAGGGTGAAGGAATTTTAGTACTTGTGTATTATTGCCACTCATTCAAGTTTATGGTCTGTAAAATTCAAGTTTATGGTCTGTAAAATTCAAGAACACATTGTTTTTTTCATTAGTTTCTTTGTTATTTTAGAAATAAATTTGGGCTATAGATTTGGACATTAGGGGGAGGGAGCATATAGCATTTCTGCATGCAAAATCTGTTTGGTACAATTATTCTGCATATTTGATAGATAGACAAATACATGTATTTTAAAGCCAAATATACAGCCATGAACACAGTAAAATAACATAAATGAAAGGCATAAATAACATAAACTTTGATCAGCAATCAAACAGTTTGTGGTAACAAACTATAAGTAAGGAGAAACCTGGCTCAATAGTAACCAAACCTCTAAAAAACGGAATTTTTATACCAGTAGATACATCAAAAGAATCAGATCTTTATGATCTTTATTCAGGAATTTTGGTACTTGTGTATTATGCGCCACTCACTCAAGTTTACGCTGTGTAAAACTCAAGAACCAAACCAGTTTCTCTGTTAGTTTTTTTTTAGCTTAGCTCAAGACAAGACAAAGAAAAGTGACAGAATATATGGGAAATATATAATTCAGGCTATATATTTGCATATAAGGGGGGGGGGTAAAGTATTTGGATAGTTTGAAGTCAGAAAACAATTCTTACTTCATAATATGCTGAAAAAATTGTGCCTACTTTACCCCCACCCCCCTAATGTGCAAATATATATCCCAAATTTGTTTCTATAGTAATGAAGAAGCCAGTTTATTCTCAAATTTCACACATTGTAATCTTGAGTCAGTGGCATATAACACACACGTATCAGATTTTTTCATGGAGAGAGAACTTTAACGTAGAGATCAAGTTTTGAGGAGGAGGCAACCCCTTTCATATATGTAATAATTTCAGTTCATTTTAAGGTTTGATGTTGCTCCTCACTTTCAGTTGAAAAACTTGTTTTTTTTTTATTTAATTACTTACAGATAGTATTTGTTAATGGCATAAGTTTTTTTTAAGAAAAGTAAAGAGCTTCATTAAACCAAAAATGAGCAGAAATAAAATAAAATAATCTTCAAAGTAAAAACTATGGAGTATAATAGAAAAAAAATTTAAAAAGATAATAAGATATTTTTCTTATGAAAAAGACTATGTCAATAAAAAATGAATAGAAATTAATATAAATAACTTTCCACTAAACAAGTTTGTCAAGGAACAGTAAACAGTCTCATTAAGCCAAAAATGGGTAGAAATAAATTCAAATTATTTTCCAAGCATAAAACTACCACAAATCACCATAAATAAATGAATTGAACCCAAATCGAAGAGAAATAACAATAAAAAACCAATTCAAACTCAAAATAGCAACAATTAGCATGAGTAGGGCTGACAACCCCCACACCTCCTCAAGACCAGAAAGTAATTTGCTCTGTACTGAAAATAAAATACATTTTAAATGTTTTCACTTTAACAAATAAAGAAGTATTAAGACTATAAAAAATAGATGTCAGAATATGTATATCAAACTGACAATACACGGTTATTTTTAAAAAAAAAGTAAAGTGCAAATTATTTTCTGGTCTAAAGAAGACATGGGTGTTGTCAGCCATACTCCCTTTACTTTTTGCTCGTTTTGAGTTTGACTAGGCTGTTATTGTAATTTTTGTTAGTTTTGGGTTTCATTTATTTGATAATGGTAATTTGTGGTAGTTTTATACTTGGAAGATAAGAAAAACAAACTCATTGAATTTGACAATGCTTTTGTTTGTAAAAACTTAAAAAATTTAGAATTTGTTGGTTCCCAAAGCCAACTATCCTTTCAAAGGATAGCTAAACCTTCCTAAGTTTTTTTGTGCCATATGTTTTAGCTTAATTTTGAGGATTGTTCACCTAAATTTTTTTTTCTTCTTCAATTTTTTTTAATTTGGCACCTGCTACTGCCAAAAATTGCAGAAGTTCATATGGATGTCTTTTCAACACAAATGGATTTGTGTTTTTTTTCTGAGTTTTTAAGACACTCCTGGTGTGTCAATTCCTCTTTTTCCCATTCCTTAGCACTTCAAAAAAAATAAAAAAAAAAAAAAAAAAAAAAAAAAAATTTACAAACCTTGTTTTCTACAGGAGCAAGGGTATTTACCGCGAGGATATTTTTCAAGGAGGGGGTCACTCACTCAGCGTAAACTTGAGTTAGTGGCGCATAATACACAAGTACCAAAATTCCTTCCCCCTATGGAATTTAAAAAATAAAATTCTCAAATTTGGAAAGCCTTATTTTCCATGGCTGGGGTGGTATTCTCCGAGGGGTATTTCCCGCGGGGGGTAGGGGGTGTTTTCTGGGGGAAGGGTTAGCGCCTAGAACCATATATGCACTGAGTTTTCTGTAGGTCTCTATTCTTTCTCTAAGGGATTTCTATTCTCTATTCTAAGTGATTTATTAGTTTGCCCATATAAAGGAAAATTCATTGCATATCTATAATTCAGGATGCATAGCCTTTTTCCATATTGGGGGGGGGGGTAGGGTCAAAAGTGCGTTTCCAATGCAGACAAATGTTATATTTTGATTCAGCATAAAATTCTGACTCAGAATGTATGTCTATTGTTTAGCTAGCTCATTAGTGAGTTAATCCCAAAATATCTACAAATTATGCCATTTTCAGATTTGCATGGTTTCGAGTTGCTCCTGTTCTCTGATCCAACTTTTAATAAATCTTTAGTTTAGGGGTTTCCTGCTATCCTGGGAAGTTGAGTTAAGTGAAGGAAACTTTCAGGAATAAATCCAGGGCCAAGAACATACCCGGAGAAGGCATTCCCTAGCCACTGTGTCTACCCTTTTATTATTTCTGCTTTTTCAAAGATTACATTATCTAGGTTGCATAAGAGGTCTATACCTATCTGAATTCTGACAAAGTATTTTACTCTTTTTTTGAGTTTCCAAACTTTTTTTCTAGCCTGTGAAAATGTAGTTTGTGCTATTTTAGTAGAATTTTAAGCCACCAATTTTATTTCTCAAATTTAAGAAATTATTTTGCAGGCTCTTAAAGCCTTACAAATTAGGAATGAGTAAAGATAGATACCTCAAAACGTTTTTTGGGGCTACAGTAGTGACTCCTAAGAAAGGTAATGTTAAGAAAACAATTCTTACTTCATTTTATGGAGAATAATTATAACTAATACATTTTGACTTCAGCTTCTTTATGATCCCCCCCCCCTTTGTGCAAATATATAGCCAAAATTTTTTATTTCATATTAATTCAGCCATGCATCATTCTTGTTTTACTACTGTAATGTATTCTATTGTAAGTTTTAGAAATATGCCCTGTCACTAGAGTTATAAAGCAAATCCTGACTGAGGACTCAGTATATTGACATCAACAACAATATGAAATGAATCCACCCTTAGAAATGGATTAGTACTCGCAGGATAACCATTTAAATAAAAAAAAACTAGTTCATCAGAATTAATTAAGCTGAATTTGCAACCTTTGTGGTAGATTAAATTTGTCTGAGTCTGCTGTTATTTAGGTAAGGTATTTTATTGTAATTAAGAACTTTTGTCTACATTTAGGTTCCCAATGGGCTACTAGGATATTCGAAATGTTAGGCATTATTTATGGTTCAAATATTCAAGCCAATTGAATTTTTTTAATGGAATTAAAAAAATACAATTAGTAAACAATTAAATTTTAGGTGTTGTAATAGAGGTTTTTACAGTGATTTAACTGTTTAAGTCATGATTAGCTATCTAAGTTCTGGGATCTTTTCCTATGTATTTTTTTTTTTAAGAAAATTTAAAGTAGTATGCAGAATTTTATAGTATTTCTTCATGGACTGTCTAGTAATAGTTTATTGGTTGGCCTAAATCATTTTAAAGCTCTGAAAACTAATTTTAAAAATTTTACAATGCTTGTTTATATCATTCCTGAATTACATTGCTTTACTTTACCCTGGTACTGGTCTGGGTAAGGTAAAGTGCTTTTAGGAATGATGTAAGTAGGCTAAGTATTATATAATTTCAAAAAGTAGTTTTCAGAATTTCATAGTATTTCTTCATGGATTGTCTAGTACTAGTTTATTGGTTGGCCTCCTCAGAAGGAAAAATATTGTAAAGCTCTTAAAACTACTTTTTAAAATCTTGAGATACTTATTTCTATCATTCCTAAAATACATTGGTTTACTTTACACTGGTACTGGTCTGGGTGGGGTTCAACAGTTGGCTTTGGACTGTGCAAGCATGGTTGCTAGCTGCCAAGTATGCAAGAAACTTATTTCTGGACTATATTTTGGTATCGTACATGATAATCAAGTCAAAAAGTCTGTTTGTTTGGTTAGGACTGCTCCAGATTTCGTTTAATAAATTGGGTTGATTTTCATGGGAGCTGTTGTCTTTAGCGGGGAAAAGCCCACATGGGATGTGTCAGCTATGTCTATGTTCTTGCAGGCTTTGCCCAAAAAGTCACTGTCTTGCATGTAATTTTGTTTTTGTTGATTTCATGCAGGTTAAACAGTGAGTT
>JAQQPU010006893.1:0-14579 GCA_029168905.1 Artemia sp. Kazakhstan ARC1039
ATTGGTTGACATAAATAGACATTAGTTAGTGACATTTGGACATTAGGACATTAGTTCAACCAACCAATATATTTCAGAGACACTCTTCCCGTATCTGGAATATCTGAAGGTTATTTTTAATGAGGTAGATCTTATTTCATATCTTGTAGAAAGAAAAGGAAAATAAAGCCTTTAGTCCAGCAATGTAGTTTACTGATCATTGGTTATAATCTGAATTTTAGTTATAATCAAAACCGAATTCTGAGCAGTTTCTTTCTTCTATAAAATCCCCTGTAAAATGTGAGTGTTTTAAGGTAATACCTTTTCAATTGCCATAGCCGATTTATTCAAGTCATTTTTATTTTGACCTTTTTTTCTCACTTTAACATTTATTTTAAACTTAAGGCATATGTTGGCTCTGAAACAAGCGATTTCGCGACAATCCAGCAGTGGAAAGTTGATCCAGAAGGACAAGATATTTACATCATTGGAATCATTAGCCTCAGATCTATCCATTCACCGACCTATAATTTTGACACTACTTTAAATTTTTCTTGTAGAAAGATCCAACATTGCCTATAGAATCTGAAAATTGTCCCCTTTTCAACAATTTTTAACTAATGCTCCAAGTATTTTCAATTAAAAAAAAAAAAAAATATGTGCACCAGATTTCATAATTTTAACTCGGCAGGTTGATAGAACTAAATATCAGCTATGGAGTGGTAGCAAAATTGTTTTCTCTCGTTAATAGTTAAAACCACAGAGAAAAACAATACCAAAAATTTGCACAACGAACATAAACCTAAGATATTTAGAGATATATTAGAGGTTAAAGACATAAAATAAACAGAGGGATAAATTTTGTTGGTTCTTAGTTAATGCTAAAAATAAATGAATCAATTCTTTTTTCTGCTTAGTTTAAAATATAAGAGTGGAATAGGCCTACTCTCTTTCTTGGGTAATTCCAAAAAATTAGCCAATGTGCATCCTTAAATTATTTTATTTAATTTCCCTTAATAATTGAAACGTAAATATATTAAAAACGGGTAAATTTTTTAATAAGCAAGTGAAAATAAAAGAAAAAAACTTAATTACATGAAAATAATGATAACTATTTTATTATTGAATAAAAAAAAATTGTTATTAAGACTTCGCAGAAAAGTTTTTTATTTCATTTTTACTATCTAATTATTATTGTTTACCGTTTTAATATATTTTCGTTTCGCTTGTGAAACCACGCAGGCTACTAAATATTTTTTATTAGAAAGACTGTAAGGGGGGAGGCAAGACTGCCTAAGTCACCCTCGGCAAGAGGGTCTAAGTCCCCCTCCAAAAACAATGTAAAAATATTGAAATTTTTAGATAGCCATTCGGACTAAAGGATAGGAACAAAAATTGTGGTTCTGAAAATTCTGGTTTATTAATAATATCAGACCCCTCAATTAGGTCAAAGATCCATTCAAGCTGATAAAAAAAATCCTTCGATTATTATTTTCGATATCAGTAAATACAATAAGCGAAAAAAAGATAATATTAAATTTGAAAACAAAATTTTGGAGAACTTTTTAAATACTTTCTGTACTTTTAAATACTAATGCTTCAACTTAGAAGGTGTTCAAAAACGCGCTACTAAAATAATACTCGGACCCCGCTTTAGCGACTACGAAAGTACCCTCGAATTCTTGAATTTGCCCACTCTGTTCGCTCGAATCCACGACTTAGTAGTGAAATTTGGAAAAGCCCTATTAGCAAAATAGAAACACCGATACCCCCTCCCCCCCATCCGTACAGATCAGCAGAATTTTTAGGCGTCACAATAAAGTACAACCCGTTAAGTGCCGAACGAACAGATTAGTAAACTCCATTGTGCAATATTTTGAAAGTGTATTTAACAAATAACCATTCTTTTTTATTGTAAAAATAGCATAATTTAGCGTTCACTTTTGAGCATTGCGATAACTATTTAAATAAACGAATAAGAATACTCCATAAGATATGGACTACCAGCTAGAGTGATATACAAACAAAATGGTTATCTGGTTGTACGGAAGCCGCGAATACGAAGTAGTACATTATGGAGTAATCCAACATTAATCAGAAGAATACAGTAGAAGGAAAATATGAAGTATTAAAAAAATCTGAAATATAGGAAGAGAAATTTTGGAATAAAACAGGTAAGAAAACATGAAGCAAAGAAAATAGAAAAGATCTTGGGAACCTAACAGATGGCTCTGTTAGCCATCTGTTAATTATTTACTAATTTAACTTGAGATAAATTACTAAAAGTGAAAATACCAGTTTTCCCAAGCCTCCGGCCTAAATGATTCATGTTACAGAATTTTTTGAAAACGTGATAGATAATGAAACAAGTCCTTTAAACGAGGCCTATTGAAATCGAAGGCACTAATTACCGTTGCATGAGCTAGCATTCAGAAAGACTGCCGATAAGCAGCTTAATCTCGGACATCAGCACTTATATAGAAGCTACCACAGTAAGAGAAACAAATCTAGCAAGCCAAGGTAATGCAGAAAAACTCGTGAAAATTTTTTTTAACCCATTTTTCTAACGTTACCACTTTCTTAAGTAGCCTTAAGTAGTTATGCTGATTAAAAAAAATGCAGTGGAAAATAGTTAAAAGAAAATAGTTATAGCTAAAATAGAAGAAGAAAATAGGAAAAAATAGTTATGCTGATTAAAGATTGAATATCAAGACATTCTTTGTGAAACTTAAGTCAATGAATTTAGGCCGTATTCGCCATCCCCCCCCCCTAAAAAAAAAAATATATAGGCTTCTTTTCTTGAGTCGTGGAGACCTTATTTTTGACATGCTATTTAAAGATCACGTTGATAATGTAATGGTAATAACTAGCACTGTCATATTTTGGTAAAGTGAGATTATTATTCCACCACCCGTAACAAAGAGCAATGAATTCAGTTCTGACTTTTCTTTAATTGATTTTTCTGCATTTTGTTTCATTCTTAAGCTAGTTCCTAGAGGTTTTAGAGGTAAATTTAAGTTTTCCAAAAACACATTCTACTTTCTTTTCTTGCTTACACAAATACTTTGAAAAGGAACATTTTGAAACCAAAACAGTTTCTCACGTCTTGGAGGCGTGGGCTAAAACCCTTTTTTTCTTAATTTCCGAAAGCTATTCTTTTGAAAACAGCTACATAAGCTTCTTAGTGTTTTCTACCACAGCTCCCTTGGAATTACAACAGTCGACCCTGGAATTAACTGTATAGGATATATAAAAGCCAAACTTTAAGTACCGTACTTTGAGGAGGAAACTTGCAGCCATTGCCTGACAACAGCTTCAGGAATGGCAACATCTACAAACACCAGCCTCATAATCATCAGCTGAGCAATATCAGGAAGTTGCCTGAAATATAAAATACGGTGTCAATAAAATATAGCAGGAATATATTGAAAATAAGACTAGCAAAACGCCAGTTGGAAGACAGGCATACAAAGAACAATTGAGTTTACTCTCTTGTAATCACCAGAGATAAAACTGTGATGACGAGTTACAGCTGTGATGTTATCATGGTGACCAGTTACCACTGGTAATTTTGATGACCAGTTACACTCAGCATCAAATTCAAAATCTCCTGACTCTCCCCCTCCTCACCCCCCAAAAATACTTGTCCTAAAAGTTTCAATTTGATCCCTAAGCCACGAGACAAAACATGACATACTTACCAAAACTACGGATGCATCTCAATTTTTATGTATAAATTTATATAATATAAATATAACATAAAATTGTTTCAGTGAGCATAAATACTAAACTACAAAATTAATTAAAGACGATGTTAGCTGTCTAAAAAGACAGTTAACCGTTTTTGAGACGATTAGCTGACACCAAGGCTCGTAAAATAATTGTAAGGTATTGAAACCCCTTCAAACTCAACGCTATCTGTGAAATCTCTCGTAGTACCGCTTAGTCATTTTTACAAAAATGTTTCTTGAATTTTAAGACTTGTTGTTCATATTCATGCCCGACAGCGCGAGAGGGTGTCTACTTTTAGAAATCGCGTACGCTGTGACAAGCGTAGCGGAAGTGTATCAAGTGTGGAAGAAACTGTGCGGAACGCGTGGCGGTCTGAGATGTACACCAGGTGGAGGAAAGTGGGCCCCCCTCGCAATAGTGATGTAATTAGTATTCTCCGCCTCCAGTGAGGTTTTAAAATTTGAATTTACTAAGTGTACCGGTAAGGACTAGAATATATAAAAAAAAACATAAATATATAGAATATATAGACACACAAAACATACTGAATCTAAAATATACAATATTGGCATTTATTCTTTGAAAGAAGTTTATTTCAGCCGTGTTTTTACAGCAAATACATGCTTCATGACGGTCCGACGGCTGCGTTGAAACATTTCAACTAAGCCGTAGAATAAAACACCTGGAAAAAGAAATAAAATGGGTTTCTAACAAGCGAAAATTTCTAATCTTGCCGTTAGCGATTTCGAATATGGAATGAACGCTATTTGTGAGCCGCTTTGTGCCAGAAAAAAAGCAGCTGTCTGAACCATTAGTATAGCGATCATTTAGCTGATGCGCAAGAAAATCCTGCAACTACTGTCGCGAGCTTATCACAGATTCAAGTTTCTTAAAGACAACTAACTGTCCAAGAATCCTAATCCATCCCCTCCCCTTGCTTAGAGAGTCTGTTTTGGCCACCACCAAAGAAATCTCCAAAGATTTTGAATTTATCCTTTTTGTGATTTGATCATTAATCGAATCAAAATTCAGGAAATAACTAGAACTGACATTGAAATCGAGAAAAAATCTCTTGACTCTCAGAATGAACCCCATGAAATTTTTATTTTTAAAATCAAAAATATGCATCTTGGATTTCAATTTCATTATCTATGTCTCCATTATATAAACGTTTGATTCATCTTAAATTGAAGATAAACGGATTTTCCTAATATATTGATAATTAATTGCTTCTTCTTTATGAAAAGGGCCAACCCTATCTAAGTTTTCTTATTTTTGTGGACCTATTTTACAACGAAGTGCCGAGTTGTCTGTGATGTTTAAAATTCAACACAAACTGATCATTTATGTTAGGATTTAAGAGTGACTTATTATTTGGATCTCCGATTTTTTTTCATAAGCCAGCGCCCATTATATAGTCTTGAAATTTCGAAGTTCTCGAATACTGTCCCGAGTACAATAATGCACAACTTTATCAGCTCAGGTTCTTCAATATTTAATTCTTTTATAATAAACTTCGTATTTTTTTTTAGAAACAGTTTTTCATTATATTATTGAAGTGTGAATTGCTAATTTAAAAAAATCTGCCCTGACCGCCTTTATCAATTCAAAGAAGGGAAATCTTGCTAATCGTTGATAACTCTGTTCCCACTTAAGTAGATAGATAGCTATTAAGTTTAAAATACTATTGAGCATAAGAATTAATACAGATAAGGAGGAGCCTCATAAAATGACCACATATTAGGAGACAAAAGCCTGATTCGGGAAACATATTTTCTTCCAAGCAGTTACACATGCAAATCTCTTTGATTTCCTAGTTTCTGATTCATTGGCTTGATTTGTATGTGAAGGTTCATTATCAGGTAAACAAAGGTCAATAGTATTGGGAGATATCGGGATTATCATAAATTGAATTTAAGCTAAACTCACCTGCATCTTTATTCAGAGCCAGGTTTTTTAATAAGATTTTTAATTTCAAAGGTTTCCCTAAAAACTTGTTTTAAGCCCCGGTCCCTAGAAAACAAAGAGACATTTTGGAACATAATAAAAAGGTCAGCTAAATTAAAATGTGTTCAGATGGGGCTGATGTGAAATTTTAAGGTTTGGATTTTTGCTTTAGGGTTGACGAAATAGATTCTTGATATTGCAGTAATCCAACTTTTAAATTCTGCTTAATCCATAATTTCAAAAACTACCTAAAGTATTGCTATTTTTAAAGCTATCTTTAAACCATAATTCTGTAAAATTCTTACAAAGTAATGTAAGATTTCTAAAGAAGTCATAGAGACAATATTGGGGAGAGGGAAGTTTTTGTACTTTGCCATATGTTCGAGAGCCGAGTGAATAACTAAAAAGAATTTTACAAATTAATCGTTTAAAGGTAGCTTTAAAAAGTAGTAACACTTTAAGCAGTTTTCTGAATTCTGGAAAAGATCAAACTTCAGCGGAGCATCAAAGTAGAGTCTATCAGATCCCATGTAGGCTACTTGCAGAAGCTCCTGTGTAGGACATACTAATCAGGATTTAAAAATTAAATCACTGCAACATCAAGAATCTATTCTGTCAATCCTAAAACAAAAATTCCAAACCTGAAAATTTCACATCAGCTCCATCTGAACACATTTTTTATTTCCCATACCATTTTATAATGTTCGAAAATGACTCTTTGACTCCAGGGTCTATGTCCCTTAATTTCTATGGACCAGAGTTTAAAACAAGTTTTTGGGGCATTCTTCAATCCAAAAGGAAACACTTAAACTTCTACACACAAATATACACATATTGAAAGAAAATCATGAGAAGTCAGTACCAGGCTAGTGATAAATCATAGGGGGCGATGGCACGTGCCTCGTCTATATAGGCCTCATACAATGAGACCAATGTAAAATACCTCATAGAATGTCATTTGCGTTACCTAAAGTAAAGGTAAATCCCTTTTTGTGATGAATTAGCGCTAGGACAAGTTGCTCCAGGAATACATGTCAGAAAGCTATGATTCCAAAAATGCAAAAATTTGCAGCCATTCATTAATCACAATCTAATTTAAGGGTTTTCTAAACCTCAAGGCAAAATTATGAGAAAATATAGACGTGTATTTTCATACCTGAAGACAGCAAGACAGCATGCAGGATAAGAATACAATCTTTCCAAGGTTACAGTTTGCAAGGTCTTCAAGTAGTCGCATAGCGTTTTGCAGGCAAAAATATCGCGTCGTTGTTCCATACCTAAAAAGAAAAAACTGATTTTAAAAAACAAGACAAAGTCTGCTTGGTATTAGAATCTCCAACACAAGATGTAAAAAAAAAAGAAAAAAAGGGTGAAATCACTTGTCATGCTTACAGACACAGTGAGCTTAATAATACCTTTTGAGGGCCCCAATATGGGTTTTATATATATTTAGCAATGTACACTTGGGATATCTATTTTAGGAACAGAATTTTGTCGCATTTTACAAGAGTTTATTTTCCAATCCCTTTAAAGAGTAAAAATTCTAATATTTTAGGAACATAACCTTGTTTCAGTTTTTACATCTTTCCAATATTATTTTTTATATAATTAATTAAAAAAACTTTTTCCACAAAATAAGTTTTTCAAAGAAAAGTAAAGAACTCCATTAGACAAAAAATGAGCAAAAATAAAATCGAATAATCTACGAAGCGTGAAATTACCGCAAATCAGCAATGATAAATAAATGAAACCCAAAACGAACATAAATTACAATAGATAACCGAGTCAAACTCAAAACGAGCAGAAATTAACATAAGTTGGGCTCAAAACCCCTATGCCTTCCCAAGGCCAGAACATAATTTGCACTTTACTGAAAAAATACAAATGAATGAGCATTGCCAGTTTAATATACATATACTGATATTTCAGTAAAGTGCAAATTATGTTCTGGCCTTGAGAAGACATAGAGGTTTTGAGCCCAACTTGTGTCAATTTATGCTCGTTTTGAGTACACATGAAAAAATAAGTCGCCAAAGAGAAAATAAAACAAATAAAAAGAATTTCGTAAATAAATTCTCTCTAGAAAGTTCACTCTCGGATACTTCCCTCTACGATAAATTCTCCCCATAGAAAATACCCCCCCCCCCAAAAAGTATATTTCACAATTCTATTCCGACAACTTTGGGGAAAAAAGGGCATGGGAGGGGGACTAGTTGCCCTCCATTCTCTTTGGCTACTTATAAAGGCCACTAGAACTTTTAATATCCATTCAAATGAGTGTTTTTCCAATCTTTTAGGACTATTGGTTCAATACAATCACCCCTGGGAACATATAATAAAAAAAAAATACATCCATGATCTTTCTTCTAAGAAAAAAAAATAAATCCACATGTTTGCAGATAAAAGCTCAAAGCATCTACAGTAGGGTGCTCTGATATGCTGAATCTGATAGTTCAATAAGATTCCTTGACTTTTTGCCTTTTTTTGAAAATCAGGCAAATTTCCTCAGCTCATACCTTTTGAAAGGTAACATTAAACTTAATGAATCTTACATATTTGGAATCAGCATAAAAATCCCAATTCTGTTGGTGCATCTTTTGTTATCAAAATTATGTTTTTTAGAGTTTCGGTATGTACTAATGGGCTGAGTTTTCCTTACTTGCGGTGTGTTACCACTAGCTGTTTGAAAATGTACCCCTCCCCCTTTCTGATAGTACCATATGATACAGGTTTGTGCATAACTAAAGAAAACACAAAGAAAGACAACCAAATTCTTAATTTATAATATGCGTGATCTCTATTAAATACATTATCATGTTTACTTCCACTTAGTCATTTTTAAATAAAATTTAATACTCAACAGATTTGAAATCCTTTTAAAATCAGACATAAGTTTAATGGTTTTGAGATATAAAAGAGCCTGTTCCCAAAGAAAACAGAGAATCAACAGATGTAATACAGCAGAGAAAAATTTAAGCCACTTTTACACTAAAGAGTAAAATACACAAAAAGAAAAATCAAACAAGAAAATACAAAGACACATACAGAACTTAAACCTTTATCTCACAGAAAACACATAAATAGTTCTATGGTTTGGGCCTAGGGACTCAAAAGTAACACTTATTAACTTAAAACTAAGTAACTCAGACAAACCTTGTTGTAGCAAAGTGAATTGATGCTATGCTTGGCAATACAGCGCAAGGCTTGATCCCTACTGCAGCAAGGTGGGCGACAAGCTTGCTACTTGTCCCTTTATAAAAGACCCAGAAACAGATACGTCAATTCGACGCGCTATTCCCCAGTAATGGCTCTGGAGAATTTTTTAAACTCAAACAACTGAGTAATAACAGTATTATCGAACTTCTCAGTAATTCGTGTACAACAGTATGAAGAAGGAAGGTACTGCAAAAATTTGCAATATCTAAAATAAGCGAAACAGATCTGGCACAAATCATTCTCCTTCAAAATCGAAACCATACCAGTCAAAAACAGAATGGACAAAAAAGGTGAATCGCATTTTAGCATAAGCTTGGCATGAGTATTTTCCATGTTTGGTAACAAATTTTGAATGTCTAATTTTCAACTTTTCTTTAACATCTATCAAAACCTGGAGTCACAAATTAGGGAGCATGGAACAGACACAAACCCCTAACCACTGTAAGCTTACAGCATTAACAATTATGGAAGGTCCACAAGACAAATTACAGGCTGATGATTTGGGAATGAAAACTAGATATGTGCATGCATCAACATTCACAGTCAAACAAATATTCCAAAACATAATAAATATAGATTGCATGGATAATACCAAAGGAAACTTGGTCCAGCTTCATTCAAGTGCACCCAGAGTAGTAACATCCCTGTGCGAGCGCTGTGTAAAATTTGCTGTGAAATATCTTGGGCGTTCGCTTATTGATCTATTTGAAAATTATTTGAAAAAAAATATGTTTTCTAGAGAGTTAAAGAGGCTGAGTTACAAGGTCGAACCTTAAAACGTACAGGGATTAGGAGGCACAATTGGGGGGCTACCGCCCCCCAAACCGCCTGCTTTCGCAGCCTTTAAATAATAAAAAAAGAAAGTTTTTTAAACTGAAAGTAAGGAGCGGCATTAAATCTTAAAACAAACAGAAATTATTCCGTATATGAAAGAGGCTGTGCCCTCCTCAACGCCTCGCTCTTTACGCTAAAGTTTCTTATTGTTTTAAAAAATAAAGTTGTGAGACAGAGTCAAACTTTAGCATAAAGAGCGAGGTGTTGAGGAGGGCACAGCTACACCTATTTAAGGCTTAAGACATTGCATAAGGACAGGTCTAAACCTAATTCAACCTTGGAAATCAATAAATCTTTTGACAGTTTTGGTTTGAGTCTGTTTTACTTTAAATCTAGGTTTTGGACATAATGGATTAAAATTAAGTCCAAAATAATTATATTAATATAATATGTTTAACATAATAATTAAATATATACATTAAATGATCCTTTTGCCAGGAATTCTTACCATTTATAATTTGCTGGATTTATTCAATTTTGCATGTAAAGTTAGTTAGCCTACTCTTTGTAGCCTATATATAGGCCTATTTAAGATTTTTTCCTAAAGGTATTCAAAAATAAACTTATTCCTTAAAAAACATATCCTAATATATACTCCCATGCCAGCCACCCACCACTGATATTCTATTGACTGGTCTCCCCCCTGGAAAATTTCCTGAGGGCACCCTTGTTTCCTTAGACAGTAGGAGTACTAAATTGATACCACATTTTTAACAACTATTATCTGCAGTGCAATGAGATTGCACTTGTAGCAGATTGTGGTCACGTCTAAAAGGCAGCATATTAATCTAGGTAGCATGATCACTTCTGATTTAACTATTTTTAGGCTAGGATTTTAGGAGATAATATACAAAACTAAACACAATGATTTTGTAAGCCACAAGCTGTGCTATTAGGTAAAATTCTACTTTCTGCAGTTCATATTATCAACTTATGAATAAAGTAAACATACCACTTGATGCCTTTTTTTATGCTTTTTATGAATATAATAATCACTTCTATCACAAAGTCAAACTTACCCACCCTCACCCCCCTAATGTGCAAATATATACCCTGAACTGTAACCACTCAAAAGTGTTATCAACACTAGTTAAGTTATTGAAAAGTGGTTAAAAACATATCACTAGTTTATAAATAAGTTGTTCAAGAGTTATATATTCAAAACTACTTATTTACAACAATTCAAACCTCATTTATTAGGCAACTGAAATATAAAACTTTTTCCTACCTTTTCAAGTTTTTGTTAATACCACCAACAAAATAGCAATGAATTTTGCTATTCAAAACTCCACTGTTGACAATTCATGGTATGTTCCAGTTTAAGGTAAATATTTGCATATTAGGGGGGTGGGGTGGGTAAATTTGAATTTGCAATAGAAGCAATTATTATATTCATACAGAGTATAAAAAAAGGTATCAAGTGGTATATTCACTTTATTGGTAAGTCAATAATATGAACTGCAAAAATTTTCTGGGAAATGAAACTCCCAGGGATTGGTCTAAAGACTAAAGTATGGCCTGGGAAGGTATTTTGAAGTACCTACCTCTACTCCTTCTCCCTCTAGAGGGTCCTGATCTCTGATCACCTTTAAAAATCTATGTGTTATAAAAGTGAAACCTTGCAAAATAGATCTTCTGCTTAAATAAAGTACAACAATATTGTTTTCAACTTCAAAACTCTGCTCAATCCTAATTTATAATATATTAAATATATGCAACTATATTTCTTATATTTTGAAAGAAAAACATTGAGATGGCCTAAAATTCTACTCAAATAACAGGAATTGCATTTTCAGAACTAAAGCCAGAGAAAAAGAAACTAATAACTGAAAATTAAAGTAAGATGTTGTTTTGTCAAAATATCAATAGGTATAGACATGTCATGTAGGCAAATTTCAGGACCCTCTAGAGGGAGAAGGAGTGGAGTTAGGGGTAACTTTTCAGCAGGCCATATTATTGACTTACAAGTGAACATATTACTCAATGCTTTTTTTATATGCTCTTTATGAATTTAATAATCATTTTTGTCAGAAATGAATTTTATCCCACCCCTATATATAGGCTACCAATTCAGGGTATATATTTGGGTAAATTTTTACCAAATCATATTATTGAGTAGCAACTAAAGTGAATATACCATTTGATGCCTTTTTTATGCTGATTAGGAATATAATAATCATTTTTGTCAGTAATGAATTTTACCCCCCCCCCCAACCTGACCCCCACCCCCAAATGTGCAAATATATATCCTGAATTGACATATATAGGGAGGACTAAAATTTATTTCCAACATAAATGATTATTATATTTGTAATTAGCATAAAAAAGGCATCAAATGGTATATTCACTTTATTTGTAAGTCAATAATATGATTTGGTAAAAATTTACCTAGCCTATATTTGCACATTAGAAGGTGGGGTGGGGGTAAAGTTTAAAATTACCTCTCATTTGCATCAGAGATAAACTTTACCACCATCCCCTTATGTGCAAATATATATGGTAAAGGTCTACCAAATCATATTATCGAGTTAGGACTAAAGTGAATACACCATTTGATGCCTTTTTTATGCTGATTGCAAATCCCCCCCCCCTTATATATGCAAATTCAGGGTTAGGTTAGGTATACATAGGGGGGGGGGGGCTGAAATTCATTTCTGATAGAAATGATTATTATATTTTGTAATCAGCATAAAAAAGGCATTGAATGGTGTATTCACTTTAGTCCTAACTCAATTATATGATTTGGTAGACCTTTACCATATATACCCTAAATTGTTATATAGGCCTATAGGGGTCTGGGTAAAATTCCCTTCTGACAAAAAAGATTGTAATATTTGGAAAGAGCATAAAAAAGAACTAGAAGAAAAAAGAAAGAGAGCTCACAGCAGACTCTGCAACCACTACTTCTCCAATAGAGTGGTGGGCCCCTGGAACAGTCTTCCCAATGCAGCTGCCACCACTCCCTCTGTCAATGCATTCAAGATTGCCATTGATAAGAATTGGTCCAGCAAACCATGAAAAACAGAGTGGGATGCCGCCAAACCAGTGGCTCCCCCTTATCACTGACCAGCAACTTAAGGACAATGCAATTTAAGGTAATAATATGAACTGCTAAAAATTTACCAAATTTTACCCACTATTATCCTATTTTTGACTAGAAGTGACCAATCTATAAAGCGAGGTAAATGAATAGTCTAGGGCTGAGTATAAATTGAAATGTTGGGATTTAAGAAATTAGAGCATGTGACAATAGACTAGGCTATTGAGAATTACAATAGCCCACCCATTGCATAGGCTAAGCAGAGTTTTAGGTAAAGTTCTACAAAATCATAGGCCTATTACTGAGTTAGGAATAAAGTGAATACACCATTTGATGCCTTTTTTTATGCTGATTAAGAACATAATAAGCATTTCTATTGGAAATTAATTTCAGCCCCCCCCCATATAGGCTAAACCTAACCTAACCCTGAATTGGCATATATAGGGGGGGGCTGAAATTCATTTCCGATAGAAATGATTAGGCTAGCCTAGGCTATTATATTCATAATCAGCATAAAAAAAGGCATTGAATGGTGTATTCACTTTTGTCCTAACTCAATAATATGGTTTCGTAGAACTTTGCCGAGTTTTAAAACTCACTTATTAGAAAAAAGCTTAATTAAAACTGTACCATTTGCAACTTAGGATAGTGTTCTCTCTGATCTAAGAGATTTGAGTTTCATCTTAACAGCAGCGTCAGGGTTGCCACTAAACCGGTTTTTTTATGCCACTTTGGGTGGCAAAATAGTGTCAATTTTGTCTAAAAGTGTCATTTTCCAAAAATTTGCCGCTCGCGACGCTTCGCGTCGCTCGCGCTCATAACAAAAAGCTTTTCAAACTGAAAATATTGCCCAATCCGCATGAGATCAACCCCGCATGGGTTCCCGCATCTTTAAATTCTGCAACATGAAATGTCGGATTTAATGCTATCTATCAATTATAAAAAAGAAAGTTTGAATTTACTTAGTAGGGGCTAATTTCCAGCTTTGCGCAGTACTTCTTGTCAACTCTCCAGCCCCCCTCCTAAAAACCCGCTAAAACAAAAATGGTGCTTACTGTATAAAATGGGAACTCGTCCCACAGAGTACTTTCTTCTCTTATTTTTGAGCAGTCTTTGTTCATAGCGTGATAAAGGAACGGAAAAAGAAAGAGGAAAAATCTTCAGTTTTTTTTTCTTTTGAGAAAACGGAAAAAAAGGGACAGCAATATTTGTCTACATTGAGAGTTTTTCCTCCAGTTTTTCCATAAAATGAACTATCCGGATTATTACAGTGCATTTAAATGCCACGAACATAGATCTTAGCTATTGATGACCCTATGATAAAGACAACTATTAGTGGTTCAGACACTAACTCTTTCAAATAATTTATTTGGCAAGAACTAGTGGAAAAACATTAAGACAGATATATCATCTAATATGTTTATCACAACCTGAAAAGAATAAGCTTCATGAGAACTCTCGCAACTCCAAGTAAATTTTCTTTACAATGTCTCCAGGGACTAGGGTATAGGAACAGTCAGCTAGCAGTTTAAGTATCAATATGAAAGCACTTTTATAATAAAAAACGAGCATTTAGATTATCAACGTGAAAACACATTTACAATCAAAAATTAGTATGAATGAAATAACTAAAATGAGGAGGTGTGTCCAAATTCAATTTATGTAATGATGTAACATAAATTTAAGTAAGAAAAAAAGTGAAAGTAGAATATGATTTTGCTAAGGATTGCATAGGATTTAAGATAATGGAAGTTTTGGTATCAATTTCGTTTTTAGTATGATGGTTATGTATGACTTTTCATTTGTCCATTGCCAAGAGTTCAAAGAAAAA
>JAQQPU010006893.1:30732-40897 GCA_029168905.1 Artemia sp. Kazakhstan ARC1039
AAAGTTGTGGGTGAAAAGGATGGATGCTTCAACTTGTAAAATGGGTTTAGGAGGGACATTGAGAAAGGAACTTGCTCTGAAATGCCTTTTGAAAAGTATTGCTTGGTTTTGAGATATCCAAAAAGCTGTAAAGTAAAGTTGTGGGTGAAAAGGATGGGTACTTCAAGTTGCAAAATGGGTTTAGGAGGGACATTAAGAAAAGAACTTGCTCTGAAATGCCTTTTGAAAAGTATTGCTTGGTGTTGAGGTATTCAAAAAGCTGTAAAGTAAAGTTTTGGGTGAAAAGGATGGATACTTCAAGTTGTAAAATGGGCTTAGGAGGGACATTAAGAAAAGGAACTTGCTTTGAAATGCCTTTTGAAAGGTATTGCTTGGTGTTGAGGTATCAAAAAAGCTGTAAAGTAAAGTTGTGGGTGAAAAGGATGAATGCTTCAACTTGTAAAATGGGTTTAGGAGGGACATTATGAAAAGAAGTTGCTCTGAAATGCCTTTTGAAAAGTATTGCTTGGTGTTGAGGTATCCAAAAAGCTGTAAAGTTGTGGGTGAATAAGGATGGATGCATCAACTTGTAAAATTGGTTTAGAAGGGATATTATGAAAAGAAGTTGCTCTAAAATGCCTTTTGAAAAGTATTGCTTGGTTTTAAGGTATCCAAAAAGCTGTAAAGTAAAGTTGTGGGTGAAAAGGATGGGTACTTCAAGTTGTAAAATGGGTTTAGGGGGGACATTACGTAAAGAACTTGTTCTGAAAATTATATTTGAGGGGAACCAAAAGGTTGGGGGATGGGGCACTTCTGTGTCTCAAATGCGCAAATAAAAAAGTATTAAAAAAAATGGGGGGCAAAAAAGTTGGGGGGAGGGGCTCTTTGGGGTTGGGGTAGAGGATCCTTTGGGTTGGGGTACAGGGCCCTTTGGGGTTGGGGTAGGGGGGTTGTTGGGGTAGGGGACCTCACATGACTGTTCAAATGGAACTTGTGTATTATAACGACCACAGAGTTTCACCCTCAAATCCTTTTCTAAATCATCTTCTAAAATCATCTTCTAAAATGCCTCAAACGGTTTCGCTTAAATCGTCTTCTAAAATGTCTCAAAACGGTTTCGCCCAAATAATCCCTATACGTAATTTCTGCGAGTTCCTTTTGTTTTGGCATCCCTGCGCTGTCACATTTGAAATTCCTAGGAAACCCTTTCCCACGTTAATCTCTTCATCTCTAAGATCAAAACATTCTCCCCACCGTTAATGCCCATGTGCAAACTTCGCCCGGAGACAATTCTCCTGGACGAACACCAACAAATCAATTGACCTTGAAAGCGCATGTGCAAACTTCGCCCGGAGACAATTCTCCTGGACGAACACCAACAAATCAATTTCTCGGAAATCCATTTCCCCTAGGGAGTCTATGCCCATATATGGAGTCCCTTTCGGACTGACAGCACATGTGTTCTCCCTAGGGATTCAATGCCCATACATGGAGCCCCGTCACGAACTCATGAGGTTAGGTTAGGTTACGCAATCAATTTCTCGGAAATTTATTTTCCCTAGGGAGTCTATGCCCATATATGGTGTTCGTATGGGATCAATAGGGTCATCCCTGATTATAATACCAATAGTGGGTAATATACAGTCTTAAATTGTAAGAAATATGCTTAGTATCGCTTGAAATGAAGAACAAATAAGACATAATATGAACTCTAGAAATCCGATTATTTCTCTCTATACAAGAGTGAATTTCAAGCTATGATACGAATTCTATAGCTAGTCTATAGTCCTATTACTATGAATATGGCCTTACTTCGAACTTGTGTACAAACTAATCATGACATGTCCTTTTAAGAACCAAAACGAGAGCCAGTCATTGAACTGAGCCATTGTGCAGAAGTAACATCAAATTAAACGTAAAATAATAAAGAAAATCCTAAAATGGATTGTTGCTTTATCTTAAAAGGGATTGATCCTAAAAGGGATTGATAATATTTTTATTCTTTAAAAAGTGCTCTTAATTGGTTTGCTTTTGCTGTACCATAGTCGTATATTATTTTTTGTTTTCAGTAAAGCACTAGTTTTTATAATCCTAAAAGCATAGGGAAACATAATTAGTTGGTTTATTTATACTAGTTATATTAATATATATTAAATAGGCTGTGAAGTAATAATTTTTGTCCGTTTTAAGTTTTAACTTCGCTCTTTACTTCTCTCGGAATAACTTTGTTTTTTTTTAATTAATATTCTTTATATATGTTTCTCTGACACTCAATCCTAATGGAACTTACCGAAGTAAGATTGAAATATAATACTTGAGAAACAAATTTGGGTTATATATTTACACATTACGGGGACAGGGGTAAAGTATAGCAGGTCTGTTTCTCTGACGCTCAATCCTAATGAAATATAAGAAATATGATGAAAATATAATACTTTATTAGCCAAATTATGGAAACTACAGAGGTACTTTACCCCTTCCCTCTAATGTGCAAATATATAGCTCAAATTAGTTTGTAAAAAAAAAAATACATCGACAGAAAAAAAAACGGTTATACTTAGGTTCTACTTAGATGAAGAATACTAGGTAAGGGGAGTAGAAATGGGGGTACCAGCCCCACGCGACACCCCTGCTGCCACCTATAACTTTTTTGCACTCCAAATAAGGGCATGGAATCCCTAGGGAGAATGATTGCGTAATCGGTCAATGACCTCTTTTTCCAAGGTCGATTTATTTGATGTTTCTATGTGTAATAACTCCGGAACGAAGGTTGCACATGCGCATTGAATTCTAACGGGAACAATGTTATTGATCTAGGACTCGAGGGGGAAGTGAATTTCCGAGAACTTGATTGCGTAATCGATCGCGAATGTCATGGTGTCCAGAAATAGTATTTGTTGTTGTTGCTCTAGGCAATGCTATGAGTTTCCCGGAAACAGTTAGATCACGTGTTTCCTTCTCAGCCAATCAGAGGGCTTTGTTTACATAGTAGCGGCGGAGGGAATATAAGGAAGGGATTTTTGCTAGAGTTTTATTAGTCTGTGAATAGAATTCAAGGAGTGAGAAGAAGAACAGTTTGACTTTACTCATTTGGATATATATTTGTGATGGCGATGAGTGGAATGTTTACCCTATTAGAAGTTGATAGTGGAGTTGATGATAATAGTACAAGAGCACCAAACATTGCGGTGGAAATCACGAAAGGATCACGTCTTTGTCTGGAATGGGATGCAGTATATGCAAGATATGTGATATCCTTGAGCAAATTTAAAATGGAGGATCAATTATGTTTTGCCGCTAAAGTTGATATAGCACATGTGAATAGACTTCAATGTGCTTTAAGTGCATTGGTGAAACATATTGAAGACAATAAACAGTATCGCTAATTTTACATGCTCTATATTATTGATGTTGTTGTAATTATTCAATAAAATTGTTTCGAAATCGAAAATGTTCTCTTTCTTTTCTGGTTAGGGCTAACGAATCAGGGTCAGTCTAGAGTCAGCAGTCGGAGTGAAAGGACTGAAAAATGAATAAATTTGAGAAAGAGAGAATTAGATCAAATCTAGTGTTTATGGAAAAACATTTGATTTTGGATGATGATTTTCTCGAGTTATCTCTTAAACGCAGGATATTCTCTTGTCAGGGAACACTTGACAATATAATGAGGAGTGATTCCCCCCCATTGGACTATTGTATGAAACTTTTAAAATGTGATTCAAATGCTTATAGTCAATTTATTGATATATTAATTGGAACAAAGCAGAATCATATTGTGGATATACTTTTGAAAATATTGCCAATGGATTCAATGTAGATGGCTCGCCCCATCATTCGAAAGAGGTAACGGTACAGAGCTACTCCTCTCTCCCCCATTTCCCTCTCATTGAATTTATCGAACGAAGAGGATCAGTTTCGTTTTAGCTGTGAGTGAGTTGACATCGGAAACCGAAAAATGTTCTATATATGTCCATTTTGCATGTACACTCTTGGCAGTTGGAATCAATGTGAGAATTGTACAATTATTGATGACTATAGTGAAAAGTGTAAATTATGTAATCCTTGTAAATTACATAGAGGCTATGCAGTACAAATTAAAGGATGTAATTCATGTCTTGAGGAGGTGTGTGACTCTCATCCTAGAGGGCACCTGTGCTCCAATTGTCACTATGATAAATGTGATCAGTGGGAGAATACTTACCCCGCTATGATTGGAAAGAATCCTAAACGTGATTTTAGTTTATTTCTACGAGATTGGTATCGTCGTGGATTTAAATTATTCTGGGAAGAGGAATCTGGCCTACGATTCAACTGTTGGGGTAACAAGACAATTTGGTTTCTACGACATCGTTGTGATGACACCACCTACTATGACTATAAACCAAGTGATTTTTATTTGGCTGTGACGGAATGTGATTCACCATTTGAAAGCATTGTAAGTGATATTGCTTCAAATAGACAGATTGAAACTCGTGAATTTCATAATATGAATGTAAATAGTATCATTGACTATACAAAGAGATATGACAAGAGTGAAGTTACATTGTACTGTAGAAAATGTGACCCTGACTTTGCAGTCAATCAAGATCAATATACAGTGAATCCAAATGATTTACCAGCATTAGTGGTTCACGACAGTTGCCTATACATCGAAGATGAAGAAATCTAAAGTGGAGATTTAAAGACATTGTTGTATATATATGCATTTTATTAATAAACAAATTCACAAACATTTTTTAAGCACTTTACTCTTAGGGCACTGAAATCAATACTATATAGGTCTGAGAGGATATTTTCCACTAGAAAGTCATTCAGACGTGGATTGTCAACATAAATGTGGAGAAACTGCTTGTAAGTATAGCCGCGACATCGGAACACAAAATATAGTAGTGCATGGAAGCCGCAGCTCTTAGTCGTTAGATCCTGAACCCTCATCCGATTTTGAATAATAGTTTTCCCACTGCTCTCAATATAGTTGCTGATTTGGGGTGTGTAGAATGTATAGGGTAGACCAAGAGGATCAAAAAATTCAATCGTCTTCATTGTTTGAAAGATGCACAGCCAATGACCCTTCAGCACAGTCGATGGACTGCTATTAACAATAATCAAGGTATTGTTGACACTTTGAATTTTTCCAAGATAGTCTGAGGGCAGACAATAGGATTTGTACTGAGACATGTAGGGGTCCATATTAAATACATTGATTATTTGACTGGTGTTCATGGCGCCAAGTCTAGTAGAACACTGCCTTCGGGAGTGATTTCCCAATAGGTTTCATATTGATTTAGTGAGATTAGTGCAATACTCTCAGCCAATGGGTCGGCAAATGTACACTCTAAACGCACACTCCCCGTACGTACTATACTCATATCCTGTGTACCCGACAAATCCAGTACAATGATACCATGTGTTTTAGCAAACATATCTTCGGTTATACCATTTTCAAATAGTTGAGAGTCATGATCTAGAGTTTGCATGGTCAACTCGTACAATGTTCTATAGGATTTATCAAAAGATAGATTGTAGAGTGGGATGCCGTTTACTTTGCACACAAGAGATGAAAGTCCAAACATCTCGAATTTATCTGGGCATTCAGTCCATGATCCTATTGCACTGGCGCTTTTTACAAATGCCAAAGCCAATTTCGAGGGGATTTCACCATTGAGAAAGGATGAATCGGTGAAGGTGCGTGACCCCATTGCAATATGACGTTGATTGGTGATTGTATGAGGAACAAGTAGTTTAATATTGTTGCCATTGGCTCTCAGTTTTTCCGCGGCCAAAGCAACAGAACTCATGACCTGTTGTTTGCGTACATGAAGTATTGCCGAGGTGAGGGAGAGACTTACATCAGGATTGGCAACAAGTTCTTTTCTCAATATGAAATTGGAGGGTGCAAGCGTTAGTTTTATATCCACTTTAACATTGGGCGGCAGCCATTGGGGTTTATTAAATATTTCATGATATATTTTTCCAACTAGATGTAATTCACTAGTTGTAGCATTTTTAAGTGCATCTGTACTATCAGTATTAGTAATATATTCATATCCATTGGAGGTGCCTCTCAATTCCTTGTATGACTTGGGTGTCATCAGCATGAATTGCATATAGCTTGTATAATTTGAGAGATTGTTGCTTGTGCTCACCAGCGTGCCATTGATGTAGACACTAATTTGACGAAATAAATTATGTAATATACAATTTTCATAGGATATCCCATCGGCCCGAATTGGCATTGTATTATCGGATTTCCGGACTTTCATTTGCAAATCTATAAATGTTGAAGACATGTCCATAAAGTAGTCTTCATTGGAATAAATTTGAAAGTGGATATTATCGGAGAGGGGCTGTTGTGGATAAAATTGTTCATAGTATCCATGCTTGACACTCACATCAAAATTTTCAGCATTGAATAGATTCAATGAGGTGGTGATTGAAGGTTGAGAATCCTTATGTGGTAGGTAGGACATTTTAGGAGAAGAAATCTAGTTTCGATCTGGCAATTTTCTTTCTGGGACTTCTGTTTACAGCACGTGTCGGCTTTTTCCTTCTTTTCTTTGACAAGAGGGATGATGTCTTTCGTTTCCGACCTGAGTGGAGACTGATGAGTGATGCATTGTTTCTTGACCTTTTTAAGCCTTTACCATTCTGTTTTAATCTGTCGCCAAGGGTTCGCGCACTGGACCTAAGATTTTCCGAAGCACTTTTTTTTTAAAATCCTTGCCAGAGCCCCAATCGTATAGTGTAGAGGATGCAAAATCTGTCGCAGCCGGTACAAGATATTTTCTAGCCAGTGGTAGTGAAGAGCGAAACAGCTTAGCAAACCAACTGCCAAGACCGTAGCCAGACATTGACGAGCGTCCTTTGTAATAGTCCATTCCTTTGCCCTGTTGTCTTGGGCCAAGAGTATTAACATAGCAGTCAATATCAGGACAAGTGAATACCACTTTTTTATTAGACATCTTGCTGTTGAACGATGGGTCGAAAATGGCATGTAATCACAGCCAAACCTTTTGAAATAGCTATTGGAACACCCAATTCGGTTCTTAGTGTTAGCTGACAGAGTTCCAAATAGGAAGTGTTTACGGGAATATACTGAAGATGCTTTATATTGTAGTGGTGAATATGTTCTTGATTGGTTTTTCGTTCAAGAACTCGTAGGAGGGGAACATTTGAATTACCAACCCGAGATGTTTCCACAAATGAAGCGTAGAGAAATATACAGGTGTCCGTGGAGAAGGCAGGCGGATAGTCAGCGAAAATGAAATTAGTGTTTCCGGCACTTTTACCATTGATTATATTGAGCTTAAAACCAAGAAAATCCTTTAGATTATCATTGAGAATAACCTTTTCACTGGCAATAGGTGAACTAATGTAGATCTTGCCCTCCTCCTTTGAATAGTTGAAATGAAAAGCCCCCTTTTTACGAGCGGAAATTCTTTTATTAATAGAACGACATAAATCATTCATACAGGTGAGTTCCTCGTAGGGTAATTCAATATATGGATAATCCATCCAATTGATTTTTTGAATTTGTTCTTGATCACCTGTTGGTGGCGGCGGCCAATCATAGGGTCTAATTTTTATTTCATATTTACGATCCTTTCTCAGGATGTCGTAGGTATTTTTGAGAATACAGTCGACAAGAGCCACTTCATACTTTCCGTCGTCGAATTTGATGGTGGGGGAGAGTTTTGTCCAAAAATCACTTGTTCTATTCAAGTCATTGTAGAGAGGATCAGAAACATTGGACATGAAAGTCACATAGAAATCGTTGGGCATTGTTAATATCTTCAGCACTGACCCAAGAATCAAAATCTGAGTTGTATCCTAGCCAGCGAACAAGAATTTGTCTCTTGCCATGGCGTGTACGACTCTTTAATATCTTTTCAATTTGATAACTTTCACTAGTGTTTCTAACTTTTTGCAGTTCATATTCATAAAAACCGCCGAGAATCTCATCATCTTTGGTGTCTCGCAGTCGATATGTCGTGGGCTCGGTGTCCAGGATTTTGGACACTTTAAAAAGTTCAGTGCTCCATAAATAATTCCCTTTTTCAAAAATATTGGTGGTTCTATTAATTCGAACAGTATCACCAACATTGAATTTCTTCTTCTTTTTCTTCTTCTCATTGCCATTGGAGTATTGCTTTAGAAAAGCATCAAATGTATTTTCATTGTAGTGAACATCCGTTGGTGTAGAGTTGGACAGAGATCGATGGGGTCGTTGATTATAAATCAACATGATTTATCTAAATCATGAATAAAAGCCGGTGTATTTTTCAATGTGCAATATCTTGAAATTAATAGACGAATCGTTCTTATTAATCGTTCAGCCAATGCAGCCTTTATCGGACTGTGACTATGATAAAGTGTTGTATTATATTTCAAAAGAACCTTTTGCACATGGGGATTAACAAATTCACTGCCACGATCCGATTGAATTTTTCTATACGAATCCTGTTCAAGAATACTTTCAATGGCCCGAGCAACTTCAACACCTCTCTTTGATCGCAGTGGAATGGCATATGCATTGCGACTAAAGATACTGATTGCCACTAGAATATATTTGTAGGGTGCATTGTGACGTTGTTGAAGTGCGTCT
Source organism: Artemia sp. Kazakhstan ARC1039 (assembly GCA_029168905.1). Lineage (NCBI taxonomy): Eukaryota > Metazoa > Arthropoda > Branchiopoda > Anostraca > Artemiidae > Artemia > Artemia sp. Kazakhstan ARC1039. The sequence continues at coordinate 39,317 of JAQQPU010006893.1, forward strand.
AGAGTTAAAAGATCCGTTTGCATTATATGCAGAGGGAAAAAGGCTTTAGTTTGTCGATATTGTTTACTGCGAAGCCTGTGATTCCGATGTAGTGTGTAACTCGGTTCATTTTCTAGATACTCTTTTGCTTTTTTCAATGTGGTGCCGGAGACTTTGGAAAGCGTTTTGGGAGAACTTAAACTTCCCACCTCACCAATATTTTCATAAACACCTTTCAAAACTTCATCCATTTTGAGCGTAAACACGTAGTGTAATGTCCACTCCCCTTTTGCACACTGGCGGGCGAATCAACTCGTCTTCGCTTTTGACTAGCAGCCACAGGTGTTGTAAAATCACTGGTGCTGATAGTATCTTCAAATATTGAATCTTCTTCTTTTTTAAATGGTGTTGTTGGAGGACTATATTCTCTTAGTTTCTTTAGAATTTGCTTATTGCCAATAAGACTTTTGGGAAAGTTTGATACACACAGAAAGGTGTATAGATTATCGTCAAAGGATAAGAGTCCTTTACGATTCGTCACCATATCACAAATTAAATCAACTAGATTATAACTTTTTTCCTGAATTATAATTCGTTTCCCTGTGCTCTCGACTTGAACTTGATTGCCAGTTTCCAACATGAGATAAGATAATACTCTTTTACTCTGTTCTCGATAGGTCAATGGCAATAGGTTTCCAATTTTCAATACAATCGAATTCAATTCCTTCTCCTTTGATTGTACTGCAGAATCTTGAGATGTTTCCTGTTTAGAGGGATCGACAATGGGTCTCTCACGATAAGGTTTATGTTTGTTCACACGTCGCAATGCATCTTGAAGTAAAAGCAGTTTTTTGTCATCGGCAATATCCTCATCGTTAATGAATTTGCTTAGATTGTCCTCAAAATGTTCGATGGGCGAGAGGAAAAGTTCAAATGGTGTCAATTTATAGGGTTTTGCCATTCTCTAGAGAAAACTGTTTACAAGTCCAGCAATTATCGGTAGTAAAAGTGTGAAAAAGCTACCGCCTGCTTGAAGGAGCCGTTTTCTTTTAAATTTTTTTTCCTTGTTTTTACAAGCCAAGGCGCGTACAGTGGAACGATGTTGCTTTGTCTGTTGTCTAACACCTTCTGGCAGTTGAACATTGCCCTCAGTTAAATTTAAACAAAGTTCAGATATTAGATTAATGAAATCATTGTCAACCCCATGTTTGAGTATAGCCTTCCTAAGCAATGGTTTTGAAGTGCTTAAAACGGAAAACAGATGCCGTTGTTCGTGTAGTTTCTTCAGTGTCATAATGGCGACTAATAGTCTTTTCTACTGTTCACCGGAAGATATACTGTAATTTCATTGTTGAAAATGTCGGTGACTACACGTAGATCCTCGGGCGTGCTCTGATTAAGATCCAGCAAAATGTAACCGTAGGGCTTGCTAGTCGCCTGAGTGTACGCTGACAACAGAAATTTAGGGGCGCCGGGGTATATCTGCTTATTGAGAGTTATGAGCGAGCTAGAATCACGAACGACTCGATAGATAATATAGACGGTGCAATTCAAAGCAAGGGTTCGCATACATTTGCTCTGATGAAACAGATTGTGTAGAAC
>JAQQPU010006894.1:0-12329 GCA_029168905.1 Artemia sp. Kazakhstan ARC1039
CTCCTGAGGTTGTCAAGAATGGCTTGGAACTGTACGCACAATTCCAAACTCTTTGGTCTAGCAGCCTCAACAGAAAAATGCTCTTCTCTTTAAGAAGATCTCAACAACCTCTGTCTGTGGGCAACAACCTGGACACTTGAGTTCAACCCATGCAAATGCAAAGTCCTGCATTTTGGTCCAAACAATCCCTGACATAGTTATCACATGGTTGACTCTGCAGGTGCCAATGTACACTTTCAGAGCGCCAAGGAAGAGAATGATCTTGGTATAATCATTGACAATAAGCTTAAATTTCATATTTACTTAGAATCAAGCATCTAAGGCAAACAAGGTCCTTGGTTTGATCAAGCATTCAGTGACATCACCAACTAAGAATTATCAAGAGGTTTTACACAGCCCTTGTTTGTCCCCATCTTGAGTTTGGCATGTTGGTTGCCAACCCACACTTTAAGTGTGACATGGAGATACTGGAGAAGTTCCAGTGCAGAGCAACCAAGCTCTCATTTGCCAAACAACACTACTCCTATGAGCAATGACTAGAATAGCTTGACCTGCCTACCCTAACATAACATAGAAAGTGAGGAGATGTCATCATTGCATTTAAAATGATGACCAGTGACACCATTAAGCCCATTATCAATCACAGTGAATACACCAGAACACAAGGAAACTCCATAAAACTGCATCAAAAAATTTAGCAGAAAGCATGAGAAGTTCAACTTCTTCACCAATCACATTGTTCCACAGTAGAATTCACTCAGCAAATCCACTGTGTCAGCCAGATCAGTTGACAGCTTCAAGATTGGTGTTGACCATGATTGGAGTGGCAAGTTATTGAAGACACAGTGGTACAAACCAGTATCATCCAGCATGGTCTATTAGGTGCCACCCATCCCTTTTAGCTCTCAAAGATGCCTGGCTGGCAATACATCTAGTAACACCCTACAATGAAACCAAACTGTCCTGTATATATGTAAATAGTGATTATCCACTCTGAACTGTGACATGAATAGCAAGTCAATGTTACCTGGCGACATTTACAGGTTCTTCAACCTTAGTTGCTAGAAGATGCAACTTAAGGTAATAATAGCAGTGGCTCTGGATGCCACTACATAGAATGTCTGGAGTTGAATTTGTCCTTTTTGGTAGCTAATATGCACTTCACAAGTTCCAATTGAAGGTATCTGGGAACAACAGTGACTTTTGAATCTATGGTTGGTTGTCTGTAATACTGCCATAGGGGATGGCATATTCAGGTAGTGCTGTGGGATCAAGTTTGCTTGAGCACCAGTTTCAATCTTAAAATCTACCTGGATCTGTCTGTTAATGGTTATGGTTGTGTAGGCTTCATCCTTACTATTATCCCAGTTGACTTCATAGAGATATAAATCTGACTGATTGCTTGGATCAGAGCTAGATGGGCATTCTCCACCTGTTGCATATGCACTATGCTGATCTTCAACAGTATTTACTGTTTTGCTTTTGCAAACCATTGCAAAATGGTTCAATCTTTTGCATCTTGTGTAAAACTTCCTCTTTGCAGGGCAAGTATGATGTCTAGTAAATTGCCCACAAAAATAGCACTCCATATTTTTGGCTACCATATTTTTCCAGTTTCTTGATACAGATTCAATTTCTTACTTTATTTCTTATTACTTTTCAAATGTTTTTAGTTGTGCTTGGGTTGTTTCATATGCTTGGCAGATTGTTGTGGTCCTTTCAAGTGTCAGTTGATCACCTTCTGCTAACAGTGTCTCATGGATTGTTGTATTCTTCATACAGCAGACAATCTTGTCCTGAATCACTTCACTCTCCTCAGTGTAGCCTCAGAATTTGACAAGAATTAAGTTTTGGTAATGAATTTGTCCATATATTCTGTTTCCAGTTGTTCTCTTTCTGAAACACATACCATGAGAAAACTTGGTTCCAATGTGGAGTACCATAATCTTTAAACTTTTTAATATATGCTGTTATTTTATCTTCTTCTGCTACTGGCACATCAAATTTTTTGAATATTTAACATCATCTATCTCCAACCCAGATGAGGAGATCAGCACATTGCACTTTTTCTGTCTTTCCTGCTAAAGGGCCATGGAATGTAAGTGTAGCATGGTCTTCAAATTTCTGTCCAAATTGTGTAAATCCCAATTGATTGAAGGCTTTTGGACATTCATTTTAGATTTTTACTTCTGACACCATGTAGAAGTTGATTCAATCTTTTAATATGACCCAAGAACCTATAATATAAAACACACCATAGGCAAAGCATATGGGGTAGCATTAACAATTGTAAGGGGAGAGCACATGAAGGCTAGACAAATAATACTACAATAGAGATCATTGTACATTAAATTTGACTTATATAGGTAACAAGCTATAGAAATAATCCAAATGGAAATTCAAGTTACAGAGGTACAAAATCAATTTACTCCTTACAGCCACTACAAAGTTAAGAATAACCTTATTAATGTATTATAGACTCGACATATCAAGACTTTCAAATGTCAAGATTTGACTTTCAAATGTCAATAATAAATTTAGTTTGCTAGGAAATAGACACCTGAATATTAACAGAATCTGAAAAAAAAATATGTTAAACAAACCAATACATATCAAAGTTTACATGGTGTAACCTCCTTACCAGGGTTTTGACTAACAGAGGTCTGTTGAAAAAACTTCAAGATACAGCAATAAACTCTGATTTGTGGAGGTAACGTGAAAATTAAATGATGACGTATTTAATGAATTTCAACTTTTAGAGGTAATTTTTAGGTCACATCAACTAACAGAGGTAAAATACAACAGAAAAATTTTGAGTTGTGTATGTTTTATTTTTCTTCAACTTAGACTGGCTTTACCACAAGGATAGAAAATAATTTAAGATATCAATGATTTCAAGTCATTGAGGTTCTCAAGAATCGGCTGTATACAATTTGGGCTATGTATTTACATGTAAGAAGGTGGGGGGGGGGGCTGGTGATAAATTATAGTGAGAGCTGTTTAAAAATTTGCATATTATGAAGTAATAATGGATTCTTAACATGTTTTCTTCTCAAGAGCCACAATTGTGCATTAATACCTACGTCTTTTTATGGTATGTCCAAATAAAGTGTCACATTGTTCCCTATTATAATTAAATAGAATGAACAGAAATTATTCTGTCTATAAGGGGGGGGGGGGGATGTCCCCTCCTCATCTCTCTTCCTCTTTAGGCTATGCTAACATCTTAAAGTTAAAAAATACCTTCTCATTCAAATGCAATGGTCATTGTGTTTGAGAAGTCTTTCATAAAGAATTGTGACAAAATGTCAATTTATAGCATAAAGAGGAAGGGGTATCCCCCCTTACATACAGAATAATTTCTGTTTGTTTTAAGGTTTAATGTTGCTCCTTACTTTCAGCTGAGGAAGCTAATTTTTTTTTCTTACCATTTTTGAATCATGCCAGGAATTTCCTTCCATTCCCCACATTAAATATACCCTGGGAAATACCCCCAGCAACCTTGTCTCCCCTGGGAAAATTCTCCTTTTGGAGAATCCTCTCCTGTAGGAAACTCCCCCCTTCAAAAAAAAAAAAAAAAAATCGTGTAGATTTTCCAATAACAAATACTACATTCTAACAATGGGTAAATTTTGTAACTTATCTTAAATTACCTTAAATCACACTTGCTAGCAATATGGACAAATCCAATGTATGCCAGTCAGTGATGATTGGGCTGTGGGACATCTGCTGCATCCCATTATTTGAGCCATGGTTTAGTTGCCTAGTCCCACAGTTCATATAATTATCCAGTAAGCTTATCGCAGATCATTTCTGGTCTTCGTTCTCGGTGCAAACAAAAAGCTCCTCCCACTTCTTTGTGCAGTTATTAATAGCGGGTTTCCACTTGTTTCCGATTGTTTCGCGTCTGACTTGTCTACCTGTGAAAAGATCTGATGCCGCTTATGTTTCTACGTTCTCTGGAGCACTCGCACACTGGTCTGGGTTTTTATAATGGGTGAGATAGGGAATGATCATACTGGATAATTATATGAACTGTGCCTAGTCCTTATCAAGATTTGGTTTGAAGCTGTTGACAGTTGTTGATCCCACTGTTGGCTTGCTTAGATCATTCCAAAGACTTATGATGTGGCTGTAGAAGAAATCGTTTCTTTTTATTGTCATGGCATGCTTGCAGAACAGCTTCACTGAATGGCTTCTGTTGCTTGAAGACCAGGCTGGCTTGAACATATTTTTGTTGCTAAACTGAAGCCATTAGCTTCAGTTGTCATTATCATGTCAACTCTTTGTTGACAGTATATAAGAGTTGGAAGCTTAAGCCTCTGCAGTCAGCATGCATACATCTTTGAGGCCCTTTCCATGTTTTGTCGCCCGTCTTTGGACAGATTCGAGAGCCATCTGGTCCGTTTTATTTATTGGTAGTGCACATTCCAAACTCCAATCTTGGTCTCACCAAGCTCTTGTAGAGTTTAGTAACTATAGCTGAGGATTTACTGGTGATTGTGTGCTTGATGATACCAAGTGTTTGGTCAGCCCCTGCTGCTGCAGCTCAGGTTTAGCAGTTGAATTTAAGGTCTTCATCTATGACCAGCCCCAAATCTCTTTCTGAAGTACTCTCAGAAATTGATTGTCTCCCACCAGCATTTGATGACACTGAGTATTGCTGTCAATGGTTATTTATTCCAAAATGGAGAACCATGCACTTTTCAAGATGAAACTTGAGCCTCCATATATTGACCCATTTGCAAAAGCTGTCTAGATCTGACTGTACTGAGGCCACACCCTGCTGTGTAGCAACAGGACCAATAAGTTTCAAGTCATCAGCATACAGGCTAAATTTATTTGTAAAGGTTCTTGGGCTGTTGTTAATGTAAACACTGAAAAGAGTAGGCCCCAAAACAGCTCCTTGAGGCTCCCCACTTAGCACCTCTGCTATTTTAGAATTGTAAGCTGTACCACCTTCCCCAAAAACGCTGACCTGCTGCTTCCTTTCCTTCAAGAAAGGCATTATCATGTCCACCACACCCTCTTCAATTCCAATTGCCTTCGTTTTCAGCTTGAGCCTTCAATGACAGACTTTATGAAAGGCTATAGCAAAGTCTAGCAGAACCATATCCACTGGGAGACCTTGGTCAATGAGCTCAGTTTTGTGGTTGTATGTGTCAATCAGATTTGTTTCAACTGATCTACCTGGTTGGAATCCATGTTGTTGTTTTGATAGAAGGTTATTTGTGACCAAATGTTTGAGAACAGAAGCATTAACAATACCTTCTAGGATTGTCCCAACAGCAGAGGTAATACTGATTGGCTGATAATTGAAAGCGCTGCTCCTGTCTCCTCCTTTGTGTTTTTGGGAGATATGGGCTACTTTCCAGTCCATTGGCATCAATAGACTTCTGGAAGAGCCTTGAGGTTGGCAGTACTAATCGTGCATGAGTTTACTTTAAGAGTCATGGATGGATGCCATCTGGCCCAACAGACTTATTTGGATTAAGCTTTTAAAGCCGAGATTCAAGCCCAGCCTTACTTTAGTGTTAATTATGTAGTGTGATGGGGTTGTCAGGGGGCAGAATCTGGGGGTGTGAATACTGATGTAAACTGGTGATTCAAGAACTTTTCCAGTCCTTTTCCTAAGTACTAGCACGGGGGGAGGAACATGTAATCTTCAAAGGCATAGTTATTGGACCTTTCAACTGGGCCGAATAAAATGGTTATTTCAAAATTTTGATCAGATATATGCGGGTAAAATAGAGGCATGGGAGGGGGGCCAGTTGACCTTCAGTTTTTTTGGTCACATAAAAAGGCAAATAAAACTTTTGGTTTCTTTTCAAATGACCCCAAGTTGCTCTTGCAACATACTTTTAACTTGAACTCAAAAATATATAATAGAATTGAATTTATTTATGGCCTGTTGTAAACAAACAGAGTATAAGAGAAGAAAGAAAAAGATGGAAAATTACAAATAACACACAATTAAAATTAATAAAATAAGCACACAAGCACAATAATTAACCAAATAATCAGACAGTATACATAAAAGGCACAATAATTACAAAAAAAAAAAAAAAAAAATACTGTTTTTTTTCCGTTTTGTAAGCTTCAATGCATCTGCTGATGGCAGCAATAAGGTCTATAATACAGTATCTCCTATTGACCCAAGAATTACATGCTCAAGGGGTGAGGCAAAGGAGATATTTAGCATACTGGTAATAAATTCGCTGGAGCTGTTTTAATATCATTGCTGAAAATGAATGCCAAACAGGTGCAAGGTACAAAAAATTTGGAAGTGTATATGAGTTCTACAATTTAACTAGTAGCCAGCGATTAAAACAAACTTTATTAGATACTATGCTACTGTAGGCACTGGACGTCTGGTGCCGGGATTGATGGATGAGGAGCTTTCTAGTTGCTTTAAAAGAATCACCAATTGGGAGGCCAAGACATTTCATTCCGGTTTAGGAACAATCAATAGTCCATCAAGATCAACTTTATATCCTTTGGGAACTTTGGGAACCCTGTTGAATAGTACCACTTCTGACTTTTCAGCATTAAAATTAATATTTATCTTTGAATATTCTCAATTCGGAATGAAAAAAATTCTCAAACGCCAGTGCTGTTCAGCTGGGGTTGAAGACATTGTCTGTATAGGCAACAAGAGATACATCTATCCTTTCTAAAATACAAGAGGAAAGCGCTTGAGACTGTGTGTCCAGAATACAGTTATTGAACGCGATTGGGGATGTAAGGGCACCTTGCCTTACTCCACAGCGAACAGTTATGACTATCTCTGTAATCATTCCGTCAGGCAGATTAACTATGATAGTTAAATAAGTATACATATCATACAAAGTATGAATAATACAAGTACTGACCCCACGCTTATGCAGAACAATAAGAATATGTGCGTGAATTATTGAATCAAAAGCACGACTGACTTCATGGCTCCCTAGAACAAGTGGCTCTCCCGATTTATCAGCATCAATCAAAACTGACGACATTGCCTTGAGTGCAAGAGCGCATCGTATTCCTTTCCGGAACCCAATTGCCATGGGGGCATATAACATTTATCTATCAACCCAGGCATTATCCACTTGTCAAAAATTTTACAAAATAGTTGTAGCACTGTTATTGGCCGGTATGATGAACATTCATTTAAGGGTTTATTCTTTTTATGGACAGGAGTAATATGGTCAGTTGAAAACGAGGGAGGGAGCTATTCCTTTTGTGAACACCATTTGGAAAAGTAGTGCAAGGTGGGAAAGAAGTGAAGATGTTCCATATAGGAGGTGTTTAGCGCAAACGTGATCTATACCTCTCGAGAGAGGCTTCTTGATTTTATGGATTATATTATAAACGTCAGAAACAGATACAGTAAACGTTGATTTGACCCCTATCAAAAGTATCTTTTTAATTGTGACTTTGGAAGGATTTTCTATTAGTGGGTCAGGTTCTGAAAGCTCCCTCGAGAAATGTTGTTTTCATAGTTCGGGAGGGATGTTAGATGAATGACCTTCAAGATGTCTTTCTCACTAGAGAGTTTTTTTCAAAATGTATTTTTAAACTTAGTTACTATAGGCTGTTGCTTGCTCTTTACTGAATTGCAAATGTTACTGCAATCACAATTAAGCAGAATATATAGAATTGAATATTTTAATATACAATGCTAGTAAGCATAATATAGAAAAGAAAAAAAAATATAAACAAATTTTTGATCAGGTTAATTGTCCCATTGGTTGTGAATTATTTTAGCGTTTATTCACAAAAATGAATAAAGATATAATTCTTCCAGTAAAGATATAATGCTTCCAGTTTCATAGGCCAAACTGAGCTATTTTGGACCAGAGACAGTACCCCAGACTCAAAAAACGTCAAGACCACAAGTTCTCAAACTCGAAAAAGAGCATGCTGCTCTTGTGAGTATTTTTTACTTGTGATGAAGTTGTTTATTTGACTAAGGGTAAAATTGTAAGTCTAATTCAAGGCAAGAGTAGCCTGCATCATGCATGTGTGCTTGTTGGGTAAGAAGGGCTTGGTGCACCTTTAAATAATATTTCCAAATATACCAATTGCTACAATTGCAAATTTCATTTTAAACCCTTAAAGTTACTTTTTTCCCGTGATTACTGTAATAGAACTACGAAAGAAAAATACCACTTGGTGAAAAATTCAATGGTGTATTGATGTTGTGTAGTTATCTATTCCAAATACATGGATTTATGATGATCAAGTACAATAAACTTCTTAATTTAACTTATCGAATTTGCTATTTTTTAACAATGCCAAAAAAAGTGTTATTTGCAAATTTGAAAACAAAGTCAGTTTTGCTTTCCATTGTTTATTTCCAAAAATAAGTTGGCTCCATTCTTGTAGGCTATAATATATATTTTTTTTTATTACAGGCAGAGATAGAGTAGAGGTATGAGGTCAAAACGCCTTTCAAGGCTCACATTTAAGCTGTAGGTCCATTGCTGAAGGTTTTGTTTACCTTTCTCAGCATTTTTTCAGAAAATCCTTGATGATTAGCAATTTTCTATGTTAAGCCACGAGAAAGAAAATTGACGCTATGAAACCCAAGTTAGGACTGGGAAGAGACTTTCAAGTTCATATCTGTATTCCCTACTGATAGGGCAAGAAGACCTGTCTTAACTTTGGCAGAGAAAACTCTTCCTAAATTCAGGTTTGAGTGTACTTCTTTCCTGATTTAACCTGATTCTAAGCCATAAGGTAATGTGCCAGCTACTAGCCCCAGAAACTATAGTTCTGAATTAAAATAAGTGTAGTTTTACTTACAGTCTGCTAAAATACAAGAATTAAACCCACTAAAGATTTAGAAAATTACAATTTTCGTATAAATAATATTGCCATCTAATTTTGGGTTGCCTCAAAGTAGTTATCATCAATAAAAAAAACCTACCAGCATCCTAAACTGCAGAAACTTTGCCATTTTGCTTATAAAACCCCCAAAAAGTTTATGTTATGGTGTTAAGCAGCATAGGCTACTGATAAAAGTGCTGGTGAAGACTTTATATGCTGGTAAAAGATAACTTTTTTTTAACATTTAAGACACAATTTTACGATTTTATGAAATCTCATAAATTAGGATGTAGCAAAGGCATGATGCTCAAAAGCTAATGAAAGATCAGTGCCCACCCACCTTTCCATGTTCTTTTTGCCCTGGGCACTCCTGTAGCCCCAATGACATTGATTCAAAATTTAAGATAGCCATCTGGCTCAGGATAGTAAAAAAAAAGTCCATTAAATATGCATCCAAGAGTAACAGGACCCACACAGCCAAAGGGGCAAGTTACCCACTGTTCACCAACAGATTATACTGCACACAGATCTCTACTAAAGACGGTAAGATGATATAAATAATCCTTAAATCCAGGATCAGCTCATTTATTTTAGTTCTGTTCCACATAAGTCTTAACATTTCAGAAAACACTTTGTATCTAGCTTAAATTCATGTTGGCTACATTTGATCTTCTTCCTTGTACCTGCCACTGCAGGAGGGGGGAGGTTGCAGTGTCTCCCTTATGTTGAAGTCCGTCTCAATTAAAATGTATACCATGTCTGTGCTTTGTCTGCCGTGTCTTCCATTATAAATCCTTTTATACCCCCCTCCATTTCCATAGGAAATGTTTATACATGTGTCCTTAGTTTCATATTCAAAGAATAGACATAAAAAGTAAACCGACATTTTAATCAAAACACATCCTCTGTCTTTTGACTAACGTATTAGACAGCTAAAATATTTATTTTTTCTTGGGTTTTTTGCTCCTCCTTCTCCTTCTTTTAATCATTTTCTTATGCTAATATTGAATATTTATTTTATAGTCTTAGACGAAGCTATGATATTAATGTCAAAGACCAAGGTGGATACACTAGTTTACATCATGCAGCACTCAATGGTTATAGGTGAGTCAATATATGTGTGATTTCTACTATTACCCTAATTTGTTCAATAAGCCAGGACAAAGTGTGTGGGAAATTGATAAGAGAAGAAACTTTATGGTTTTAATTGGAATTTGGACCAATAGAATCACTGACAGTGAAGCTTTGCCCGTCAGGATAATTTTTTATCCACTATAATCAACATGCCATATGGTAAATAATAATCGAAATTTTATTCCCAATGCTGACATGTTTTTTAAGGATAAGTCTGACACGGGTATTCTAGATTGAGGAGAGGGGATTGAATAGAATGTTCTTACTGAATCCTAGAGTGCGTTTGAACTTTGGAGTTAAGTTGACTGTAGTTGCACTTACAGTCAACAGCAAGTATTTTACCACCCCCCAGTCCTAGCTACTTTTACCCTCGAACTCTAAGTGACTTTGTTACTCCTGTCACTGAATAGGGTCAGAATATGGACGCTTAGGGATGATGGAAATTTCATTAATGGGTTTGGAAGTTTTGACCAAAGGGGTATCTAAATAAGACTCAATATAAGTTTATCTAAAAATTCTTGGCAATAAATAAATAAAATTGTCTTACTGACGAAAAAGAGCTATAGTCGAGTCAACTACCGTATCTCATGATCCAAATTAGCTCCTAGTCACAGAACAGAGTGGTTCTGTGAAGAAAGTGTCTTTCCTTATTGGCAATACCGGTAAAATGGAAAGTTATAGCATATTATTTATCATTATTATCTCCATTTTACCTCACTCATCTGCCTTCTGTACTGTAATTAGATTAAAAAAAAACAGTTTTTTTTAAACTGAAAGTAAGGAGCAGCATTAAAACTTAAAAAGAACAGAAATTATTTCGAATATGATGAATTGCTCCTTCTCAATCCCTCGCTCGTTATGCTAAAGCTTTTTAAGTGCTTTAAGGGAAACTTTTTATTCCAATTAAACGGTCTTTGTGTTTTAGGAGTCAAACAGTCAAACTTTGGGACAAAAAGTCAAACTTTAGCGTAAAGAGCAAGTGATTGGGGAGGGGGTATCCCCCCTTCTCTCTCTGTGGAAGGTGTCTCCTGGAAAATTCATCTGATGTAAAATCCACCCGGAAAATTCCCTCCTCAATGAAAACTTCCCCAGAACAATTCCCCCCTGGAAGATTCTCCTTAGGCTACTTTCATTTGTGAAAAAACTTTTTTTTTGCATTCAATTTCTAATCGTTTTTCAGATTATGGCGGAATTCCCCCTCCTTGGAAAATTACCCCGAAAATACCTTCCCGTGGGAAGTTCATCCTGCGAACCCCTTCCCCCCTCTCTCTCCACGAAAAATCCTCCCGGACAGTTCCCTCCGTGCTGAACATTTTCTTTGACGAATTCACCTGAAATGTTCTCTCCACATGTAAAATTGAACAGCCAAAGAAAAAGAAAGACAAATAAAAAGAATTCTGGAAAACTCCCCGTGCGTAAAATTACCCCCGGAAACTTTTGTGGGGAAAATTTCTCCCGTAGAAAATCACCCCCCCCCCCCCTTAAAAAATTCCCCCCGAAAACTCCGTTTATTTTCCAATAACAAACATATATGTAAACAATGGGCAAACTGCGTAACTTTCTGTCCTTCCCCTTGGGAGCTTGGGACGTCATGCCATCCCCAGAGGCATAGTTACTGGGCCTTTCAACTACGCTGAACCCGGGACTATCTCAAAATTTTGGTCGGATGTCTTTTGAAGCAAGAAGGGGCGTCCTAGGGGAGGAGGCTAGCTACCCACCAATATTTTGGATCAAACAGTTCATGGTAACGAACTGTAAGTAAGGAGTGACCTGGCTCAATAGTAACCGAAACTTCAAATAACGGAATTTTGATACCAATAGATACATCAAAAGAATCAGATTTTTATGCTGATTTCAAATATATAAGTTTCATTCAGCTTAGTATTACCTATCAAAAGTTACGCGCCTGAGAAAATTTGCCTCATTTTCGAAAAAAGGGGGGAAACACCCCCTAAAAGTCATAGAACTTTAATGTAAATCACACCATCAGATTCAGCGTATCAGAGAACCCTGCTATAGAAGTTTCAAGCTCCTATCTGCTAACAAGTGGAATTTTGTATTTTTTGCCAGAAGAAAGATCACGGATTCGTGTTTATTTATTTTTTTTTTCCAGGAGTGATCATATCGAACCGGTGGTCCTAAAATATCGCGGGAGGTCTCATTCGAACTGAAATTAAAAGTTCTAGTGCCCTTTTTAAGTGACCAAAAAATGGAGGGCAACTAGGCCCCCTCCCACGCTCCTTTTTTTCCCAAAGTCATCCGATCAAAATTTTGAGATAGTTATTTTGTTAAGCATGGTCGAAAAATACAATAACTATGTCTTTTAGGATGACTTAATCCCCCCACAGTCCCCCTAGGAAGGTCTGCAAGCTATGAACTTT
>JAQQPU010006894.1:19536-38597 GCA_029168905.1 Artemia sp. Kazakhstan ARC1039
GAATCTTTTTAGTAATCACTATTGAACCTCACAGTTGTGAGGTTCAACAGATGATATGGTATGCGACCCAATCATATCTGGTGAATTGAGGCTTCATTTAAGCAAATACGAAGTGATTTCGCTTCTGAGCCTGGATGAAAATCCTAAAAATATTGGGTAAAAAACGTTTTGAATCTCTTTAGTAATCACTATTGAATCTCACAGTTGTGGAACAATAATGGCCATTGTTCTTTATGGGGAAAGTCCTGCAGGTGTCTGATAGGTAAAAGAAAAGAAAAGAAGAAACGTCCACAGATGGGTTTCTCTAGATTTTTTCATTTGATCAAGATAACAAAAAAAATTTTGTTATTATACTGTTGTTCACGGGCCCGAGGCTTTTTTTGTATTTAAAAAGATTTTGTTTAATACAATGTTTTTGTCTTTGTTTAAGACAAAAACATGGCATGCTTTATGTAATTTTAGTAAGGTTTTAAATCACAAGAAAACAACTGTAATATAAAGCGCAAATTTAAGTACAAACCTTCTATTAATAGCGGCGTAGCTAGACGGGGACAAAAGGGAGCAGCTATCCCTGAGTGCAGCCTATGAGGGTGTCCTAAACTGAAATTTTCTTTAGTTTTCGTCAACAGTACGATATGCTTATATTATGGTAGTGATGGTGAGGGGAGGGGGTTTAAAAGTAACATTGTGCACGGACTCTCAAAACCATTGCTTCGCTCCTGTCTATCTGCAGAAAAAGAAGAAGAAATTATCGGGTTAGCAGAGTTTTGTCTATTTTTGGCGTTTTTGTTTATTTGCTTTTGTAAGTGTTTGTTCTATCCTTCAAAATTCCCGCTCCAGTTTCAATGCTATTAATCAGGGCATAGTCCTTACACCCAAATGCTAATGCTTTTCTTTTTCTTAAAAAAACACCCCTATCATAAGGCTTAGTTTAATCAGCAAATAAAGCCTCGGTATTTAATGCATCTTTGGCATAATATGTTTATCTGGGCTTGACATAGCAGGATGGCTCAATTTGAAGGGATTACATACGCCTCGCTGATTCTTGATCGATTTTTCCAAGTTGATCCCTTAAAATCAACTTGGAGTTCTTATCTCCCTTAGCCCCTTTTGCCTCCTGATGCTTGTTAAAAGAAAGCATATCACCCTTTATTTCAAACCAATTGTGTCAAAAATTTATGGTAATACGTTTGGAAGTTATAGCCTCCATCTATACAAAACAGCGAAGAAGCTAATGTAAAATTAATTGTTCTATCTTGCTGGGAAAAGTAACTAAAATATATTAATTCCAATGATTAATTTTTAGTGTAGTTAATTATTCTGCCGTGCTAAGCATAAAAGATGTATCTCAGTTATGTAGCTTTTTGGCTTCATAAATGGTAAGTAACCAATCTATCTTATATATAAACAGAATGGTAATATTTGAAATATTGGTAATATTGAACATATATTGAATGCTGGGCTGGGCTAAGTAGATCTAACATTTTTGTTTACAGGGGGGGGGGTGTTAAGGGATCTAGAAAAAGACAAAAAACCTTACTATCATTATCAGCTTGAAAATTGCAGCTTTAAACTCTTCGGCCATGGACCTTAAGAAAAATGCACAAGAAGAAATTGAAAAGAAAATTCATTTTCCCAAAAATGGGGCAAAAAAGGAAATAATCTTATTTTCAGTTGGGGCACGGGCCGCTTAAAATATGCGGGCCGAAGATTATTAAATCATCTTCTTCATGAATTTTAGGAATTGTTGCCAGGCCAAGGTGACCAAACTTCTTTTTAGGGTGGAGAAGGGTGTTCATCCTAATGTACAAAAAAATTAAGATGAGGTACAATGCATGAAAAAAGGAAAATATTGGTTTATCTGAAAATTAGGACCTTAAAAGTGCCAATAAAATTTTTTGATGAACGGCTTGAAACCTTAAACTCACGGCTAACTTAACCCTGGACCCTATTATGACTCTTTTATACTCTATTATAACTCTGGACGGGAAAAATGTTGATGGGGGGCACAAATCCCCTTCTGAGAATGGGGTAGGGTTTTTTGATTGCCTGAAAACTTTTAAGAATTGTTGCCTGGGCCATGGTTTCTGAACACATGTGAAAATGAATATTTGGGGTATGATAATACTTTGCATACATTTTTGTATTGCATAATATTTACAAACTGAGTTAAAAATCCCCTATTGACCAAGCTTTTTCTCAATTCTTTTCATAGCAACGGGGGATAAATATCCACCTGGGTTTGCTGTAATTTATTTTTCTCAGCCTTTACCAGAAAATAGTCATGCTTCTCAGGACAAATTGGTTTCAAAGGTGTTTGTAGGTCTTGCAAAATAATACTAAAAAGGATTTAGTTTTAGTCCTTAAACTTATGGAGATTATTTCTCGAGAATCACTACCGTTTTTTCATGAATTGGTCCAGTTAATACTTAAAAATCTGTGCGACTCTCGATTGTTCCGTCTGTCCGGGCTTGATCCAGTTAATAATGAACCCGCAGTCTTAAACCTTGATTGTTTCTTTCAGATTTAAAATCCTCATCTAACGACACCTGAAACTTAATTTCATTTGTATGACACACAGAAAGAAAGTTTTCATGTTTGATTTGTAGAAAAGGGGAGGGGATAGGATTTTAATTAGTTTCGGTTGGTTGAATTTCGATTTGACGGGAGTTTTAGTTATGCACGAACGCTCTAATGTTCTAGAAAAGTCTGAATCGCATCTTGTGTTAATGGAACTCTTCTGCATGGTGGAAAATCGAAGTGATTACTTTCATTGGAATGCTTGAAAACCTTTTCTGTTTCTAAGTACTGTCATTAGTTTTCCATCTCTGACAATAGAATGATATCAGATACAAGAATCAAAAACTGACATTAGATGCAGATGGGTTAAATGTGATTTTAACAGTTTCTGCCTCTCGATTCAACGCTCAAATAAAGCAACAGTGTTAAAATCCTTTCTAATTCATTGCTTTTTTTTAATTTGCTCTATTTTTTCCTTTAATAGCTATATATTTCATGACCATCCTAGAATTTCATTTCTAATCTTAACAAATTTTGATTCTTTCTGGCACCAAGAAAAAGGAAACAATAGTAGTAGTAGTAGCAATTTATTATCCAAAATAAAACCCAGGAACAAAATCAATCGGTAGCACACCAAAAGCGTCGCTTGTGAGGGTGTGCTACCGATAAAAAATTAAAAAAAATAGAAGAAAAAAATAAAAAAAAACGAAAAAAACAAGTATAATCTATAATAAGCAGAAGGGTGAAACCATGTAGCGAAAAAAAAAATTACATAAATAATTCATACACAATAAAACAACATAATATCATGATCCCGAAGCAAAAAAAAAACAATAAACGATTACTGTCAAATTTAATTCCATCAATCTCTATCTGTTTCGAAGGTATACTTACTTAGCAACCCCACACGTAGCTCAGATTTAAATTGACTAATGGGTAATTCCTTGGTACTTGGGATAAGCTTATTCCACAGCTTAGCCCCTCTATAAATAACTGAAAAAGCAGTCCTACTAGAAACTAGGCAAGGAACCTCAATATCTCCACTTTTCCGAGTTCCGTGACAATGAACATTGGACCTTTCCCGAAATATTCCTGTAAAACAGTCTGGAAGGCACCCTTAACAATACTTATACATAAAAACCAGGGTATAAAAATCATGCAATCCAGATGCATGCATTATATTAATTAGACTGTACATTGACCTGACCGGATCCCGGTTCCCTATTCCACAAAATGATCTTTTTTTTTTCCCAGGAGTATAATTTTATTTACACATAATTTACAAAAACAAACGCCAAGGAACCTTTCGGTTCGTTAGGCCAACTCCAACACATAATTCAATCTAAATAAACAAAACATTATCCCCCGCCGACGGGCTGACAAAACAACACAACTATAAATTCTATTATGGCACTACTAAAAAAAAAAAAAAAAATCAAACAAATTGATAAATATTATTACAAAAACCCCTCAAATTTCCCGGAAACTACTTCGGTCATGCTCACGCACAACCCCAATTGGTAAATGACTCCAGGAGCTCGACGAAACATAACGAGCAGAGAACTGTGACCGGGTTGTTTTACACTGCGGCCGCCGAAAAGCATCTGCATTTCTTGTATTATAATTGTGAAGATCCACACCAGTTATAAACATGCCATTAGAACAACATTCTGAGGTAAAGTTATTAATAATATCAAACATTAGCATAGATCGTTAAAAAAAGAATATACCTGCTAGAGGAAGAATATTCCGTTTCAAATACACATTTCTCACTGAATCTCTCGGTCCATAATTTGCTAAAATCCTAATGGCAGAATTCTGCAAAGCTCTAAGTTGTTTCAGATGGGATTGAAAAGTTGAAGACCATACCGAACAACAATATAAAAGGTAACAATGGACAAGTGAAAAATACAAAAGTCTAAGGACAATTTTCGGACAAATGTGCTTCAATTTCCTAATAATTCCAACATTA
Source organism: Artemia sp. Kazakhstan ARC1039 (assembly GCA_029168905.1). NCBI lineage: Eukaryota > Metazoa > Arthropoda > Branchiopoda > Anostraca > Artemiidae > Artemia > Artemia sp. Kazakhstan ARC1039. Next base: position 24,029 of record JAQQPU010006894.1, read on the forward strand.
CGGGCAATTTTAGATGTTATGCAATTTATATGATCTGAAAAACTAAGCGTCTCATCTACAATAATGCCTAAATACCTAGTCGAGTGTACTCTATTAATAAATGAATTCCCACACCTCAACTTATCTACCCAAGGATAATACTTTTTAGAATGAGCAAACAACACAAAATTACACTTCTTAAAATTTATTTTCAGCTTATTCAACCTAGTCCACTTTTCAATCAAACTTATATCATGTTCAACTGCTCGGATCAACTCTTTTTCAGTTCTCGCGCATACCGTTGAATTAGTATCATCAGCAAATAAAACTAACACTTTTACAGGGATCACATTTGGGTCTCCACTGTTTACTGAATCAACAATATTAGATAAAACTCCACATAGATCATTAATATACACAGCAAATAATAGTGGACCAAGGGGAGATCCCTGTGGGACTCCAGACTCGACGTTATATTCACATGTAGCTTATTTTCCATCATCCAAATATAATTTTCTATCACTTAGGTAAGACTTCAACAGATTCAGAGCACTTCGTCTTATACCGGCATTATCTAATTTACACAATAGAATTTCATGGTCCACAGAACCGAACGCTTTTAAAATATCTAAAAATACAATTATGAATTTAAGATGTTTATGAAGGCCATCATTAACCAACGTTGTAAGAAACTGAACTGCATGCTCTGTAGAATGTTTCTTTCTGAAACTAAATTGGTTCTTAAAGAAAAATCCTTTCTTCTCTAGAAATGTCTCAATCCTTAGGCATAACATCTTCTCCATTATTCTAGCTGTAACTGGAAGCAGTGATATTGGTCTATAGTTGCTAGGATCTTCTCGGTCACCTGACTTAAAAATTGGCACTATTTTTGCAGTTTTAAACGGCTGAGGGAAGATTCCATCCTTAAAACACCCATTAATATGTTCGACAAGTTGATCCTTAATAACTGGAAAAATTTCTTTCAAGACACGGAGGGATAAAAAATCTGATCCAGCGGAATTATTCTTTATTCCAGAAATCATTGTTAACACTTCACTTTCATTCGTCTTTTACAGCCACATACTTGTTTCACTAGCTGGCCCAATGTACTGGTGAAACGACCCTTCGTTTTGATGTATACTTACTGACTGTCTAATTTCATTACCTGCGTTAGAAAAATGATCGGCCAGTTTTTCATTAAAATCTGTCTTGTATTGTTCACTTCCACATGGCTTCTTCATGGCTTCTAAAACATATGAAGAAAAAAATGTTTTAATTTACCGATAATCTCTAAATTCCGCGATAGTATTTTACATATAGCTTTTACATGGTACTTAAATAATAAATTTCGTCAATAATAATCCCCAGGTGCTTAACGGAACTTGACCGCTTTAACAATTCCCTTCGGTGAAGCTATCAGTAATCCAAGGATAATACTTTGAAGACCGCGAAAAGATAACACAATTTGACTTACTTATATTTAGGCCGAGCCGGTTAACCTTCAACCATAGACATTGTCTTAGTCATTGCTGTGTTAATTGTAGAAATAAGTAGTGGTTCAGTTGAAGCAACATACATCAATGTCGCATCATCAGCAAATAAGGGTCTAGTGATCCTGGACCCAGAAGCTGCAGGATCGACTAAATTTCTAATTCTAGAAGTAGTTGCAACAACATTTGGCAGATCATTAATAAAAATCGAAAAAAGAGTAGAACCTAATGCAGAGCCCTGGGGGCCACCACATTTAACAAGACTTTACTTAAAGAAAATTCATTATGGTGAACATTCTGCTCCCTATTATGGAGGTAATCATGAAGCAAAGCCAAAGTGGCCCCTCTTAGTCCATAAAATTCACATTTCCGCAATTGTATTTGGTGGTCAATTGTGTCAAATGCCTTAATCAAATCCAGAAACGAACCAGCTACTCTAAGACTATTATCAAGAGCTCCATTAATTACCGAAGTTATATATGATTATGCCATCTCTGTAGTTCTACCCTTTCTGAAACCAAACTGAATTAGATTTAACAGTTTATGCAGTTCCAAATGATCATATATTCTAGCGTCAATACACTTCTAGTACACGAGAAATAACAGGTAAGACCGAAATAGGCCAATAATTTCCAAGATCATTCTTATTACCGCCTTTAAAAATAGGAGTTATCCTAGCAACTTTCAAGCAATCAGGAAACCTTCCCTGTTTCAAACACACATTAATAAGGGAAGTAAAAACATCAGCAATATAAGGAAAAGCAGTTTTAACACAAGAAGATTAAGTGAATCACTACCGGCCGATGTACTTTTCATCCCAAAAATAATTTTCTCTAGTTCATCACTAGAGAAGGGTTTCATATATATAGAAGTATCAATTGGAGTCTTCATAAAAAAAAAAACCCCAAAGGAGGATCATTATCAGAATGTACAATACGGGAAGATAAAGTTACGCCAATATTAGAAAAAATGTTGAGAAAGAGCACCACATACCTCTTCTGGTATATTCGTTGGCATACAATTCCGCATTACTACTTCATCGGGAAAAATAGAATTTTCTGACGATATCACGCTTTTAATTATTTTTCATGCTTTTGCAGGGTTACCACAAGTTTCAGTGAATTTATTTTCACTTTTTTTTTGACATTTCTCAGTAATTTATTAAGGGCATTCCTATAGTTTTTATAAATTCTTGAACAAATCGGATCATTTTCATTATTTAAGGAATTCTTATAAATTTGATATCTTTTATTAATGCAACGTAACAAGCTAGGCGAAAGCTATGGTTTATTGGGCTTTTTTTTTCTTTGATAGTGAACGAGCCATCATACAAGTCTTTGTCATTATCAAAATCAGCATATCATAAAATCTTTGAAAACTCATTTTTATATCATCCGTAAGATCGACCAAATTATTCCAATCGACTTCTGCAATTTTCTATATAAAAGTTTGAAGGTTACTATGGCTAAACATGTGTATTGGACTCTTTTGAATTATTGGTGCTGGCTTTGGGAGAATATAAACCTCAAGTCTTGTTCAAATCCCAAAATGATCTGATACATCTGTAATAATAACGCTTGGAGCTGAAAAATCTAAATTTGAAAAAAAATAATTGTCCATAAGCTTCGATGATGAGGTGGTGACTCGTGCATATTTTAATAGTAGGAAATAAACCATAGGACATGAAAAGCTGCAAATAATCCCTAGAAACGCTCGTATCAAGCTCCTGAAGATAAATATTAAAATCCCCGAGCATCATAAATGGATGTGAACCAGTTGGTAATTTCTCAAGCTGCTTATCCAGAAAATCCATAAAGATAGGTTTGGAGCCAGATGGCGGCCTATATAATATAATAACAAATACATCTTTAGGTTTCAGCCTAAGCTGAAGAATAAATGGTTCAAACAACATTTCCTGATATACTACTAGGTCATTTCTTACCAAAACGTCAATATCGCTTCGAATATATGCTCCATTTCCTCCATGTTGTCTGAACTGTCGATTCCTAGTGTAAAATTTGTATCCTGGAATTTTAAGAGAGCTTAGTTGTGGTCATTCAGTCTGGTTTCAGTAACAGCGATAACCTAAAAACAGAAAGTTCACGTATCTCACTTAAAAAATAAAACGAAGAATTTAGCCCTTGGCAATTAAGGCGGGAGACTTTGAATCCTCTCGCATCACCATACTCAGATTGAATTCCATCTTTAAACAAATATTTCGAACTAATAGATTTATATTGGCCGGGTATCCCAATGTCATAACCCCGATTTAGCTGCTCCGTAAATATACCTCCAAAATCTACATTGGAATCTTCCAGATTATTAAGACGGCTAATACTCCGGGAATCATGATCATATTTATCCATTGTCATTAAATTCAAAAAAACCTCGGTACATGGTTTCAATAATAATAAAGATAAAAGATAGACACGAAAAAGAAAAACAAAAATAATCAATTTCAAAACACTAATAAGAAAAAGAAAAGACCATGAAAATATTGCCCGTAACCCGTTCATCTATCAAGCTCCTAACGCAACGGCTCGCAACTTAGTAATTCACACAAACCCCAACATCATAAGATCACTCAAAAACTAACATAACAAATCATCAATAAGACTTAATCAACAAAATACACAAATTATGGTATCAACAGACCTTTTGCATTACACCAAGGCACTTTAAATACATATCCTAATTTGGTTTGGAGATAAAAGTGTTCTTTTCTTACGTTTTTTTTTTTTTATATAATTTTTTACTCTTTTTGTCTTTGGTAATTCCTAAATCTTTCCTACCTGTTATCGTCATAATCGGGGGTTTTCTATAATTATAAAATCAATTTTCTCCTTTAAAAGTGCGAATTGTACATAATTCACTCATAAACTACATATCATGTGTGCTTACTGACACCATAGTAACAAAATTTATGCGCATTTGATACAGAATATTTTAACATTTGCAATTTGATATTACCTTTCCCAAATCTTTTAATCAATTGTGGATCACCCTTCTTCAAACAAATCGTGTTTACTTAAGAGCGAAGGTATGAGCTTGTCCATCTCTTGCAGGCTTGTTGGAAACTAAATATCTGCTAAATCTGTCTGGTACTATGACAGACCAAGCAACGTAAAAGCGTTTAGAAAATGACATTAGATACAGATCTGAAAAAATTTGGAGATCTCAATTCAACTTTCAAATAAAAAAAAAATTTTTAAAGCTTTTTTTTCGAATTCTGGCTCTTTTTTAGAATATGTTCCTTTTTTTTCTTGTTGTTGAGACAATTTTGTATCTAAGCGCTGAAAGAAAGAACGATATACCGATTTTTGTCTAGAATGTTGCAGATAGTTAGGTGAAATACTGTTCTTAAAAATTATTGCCTTTCTATTTACTTTCAAACAAATTACTCTTATTCAAAACCTTCGTAACTGTTGGTGTTTTTGTAATGGATATTTTCTATATACTTTTTCTTTATTTCTAAATTCGCGGCACCAGGTACAATTAAATATCTTATTTGCCCCTAGTCTTTTATCGAAGTTCTTATATGACTATTGAATCTTCTTTTGAAAGAGTAAACAGAGGAACTTTTAGGAGGGTGAACTCCCTCAGGAAGATCATTCCATATTGAAGTGCAACATCGGATTAAGCTGTTCTTCAAGTACTCTGTTCTGGGCTTGCCAGCCTCAAGATAATTGGACCGAGGTTTGTGCCTTTGTGTCTGTCTTGTTGATTGGACAATTGTAGACACAATACGAAAAAGTTCTGGAAAAGGAGGTGAATTTAAGTACTTGTAGAAAACAGCCATCGATGCTACATCAAACCTCTCACTAACAGACTGGAGAGAGTCGTAAGGAACGACTAAACCTGGCTGATTAGGCCATTTTCAGATCTTTTGGAGCGGCAACAGCAACGTTTTTGGAACATACAGCGGGCATCCGTACTCGGCAATGGATCTGAGGCAAGACTTTTAAAATGGAATGATCAAGCTGAGCGGTAGAAAGGTTTCTGAAGCGAAGGGTTATCCCCAGCATTCTTGCGCAGGTGGTTTTCACCCGATCAAAGTGGCTGTTCCAAGAGAGATCAGTGTAGAAGTAGATTCAAAGGAGACGAAGCTCGTTTACTTTCTTTGCAACTTCGTTCAAGAAGATGAAGATGGGGTGTATGCTTGGTACTTCTGTTTTTGATCAATTGAATCTGACCATCCATGCATCAGGTCACTTTTCAATTTCCAAAAGATCTGTCTTTAGTGGCAGGGAGGCTTTGATTGGGTCATCATTTTTTGGGATGACTAAATATGTTGTGGGGTCATCTGTAAAGTGATGCAGAGGGCTCGCAATGTTATCTCCCATGTCATTTATCTAAAGAATGAAAAGCGTAGGTCCCGATATACTACCTTGGGGTATGCCTGCCTTTTTGGATATTCTAGGGAGGTGAACCCGTCAAAAACAACCCGCAGTGAACGATCAGAAAGAAAGCTTTCAATCACCTTTAACAGACATCTTCTGACATCGTAAGAGTAAAGTTTCTACAGTTGGCCGTGATGTCATACTCTGTCAAAAGCTTTAGCAATGTTGAACGATAATAACCTGATGTCGTATCCTTTTCCCAAAAGTTCGATCCACGCTGGACCATTAAGCAGTTAAGCGTTGAACGCTTCTGGTGGAATCCATAGTGGTGGTCGCCTAAAAATTCATTCGACTCCAGGTACTGATAAACTGAATGATTTGAAACCTTTTCATAACTTTTCCTAATGCAGGAGAGGAGGTTGATAGGCCTATAAGACACCACGCTCATTGGATCGCCTTCTGATTTAGGACGTTAAGGCCTTTTTGACAACTTTCCACCAGCTCTTAGCAGAAGCATTTTGGAGTTTGGAAGCGGATATCCCTTTGTATTGAACTCTTGACTGCCGAATCGTGTGAACCATGTCTTTATGGGCTTTTATGAAATCAACTCTGATCTTTTCACTCTTCAAGAGTAGCCATCGCTTGTGTGCCTTTTCTTTGCTCGCTTAGCATTTTTGCAGTGGATGTTGAACCAAGGTTTGTCCTTGCTGGAACTGCTTCGATGGGATGTAACTTGCGATACAGCCGATTAAGGCCTAGTTCAGGTTCAGGTTATTTTATATACAAACTAAATACAACTACAATATGGGTATGCCCGGCTGAGAGTCTAGCTCGTATTAACTGCTTATATATCTCTCCAGATTTCTCGGGCCCTTCAAGAAGGAAAGCTTTCTATTGCTGAGAAGTAACTACGTTTCTTAAGCCATCCCAATGTCCTCTTCTGTAGTGCCAGATTTGTCGCTCGTGCTTTATAGGGAAGGAATACGAAGATTTCTACGTAAAATGACGGCAACATGGTCACTTGTGAAGGCTCGAGTGTCAACCTTAAAGGCATCTGGGTGATCCATAAGACAGAGATCAAGACAATATGATCCGTTTGGGTCACGGTAAGTATCGAATTCAGCCAGTTGCTCAAGCCCATACGAAAGAGAAAGATCGTACAAGTCTGACCCCTTCTTATCAGTGATTTTGCTACGGAGCCATACGCTATGATGGACGTTGAAATGTCCATGGAGGATGATGACAGACTTAGTGTATTTATCCCGAGCGTAATTAAGGGAAGTTTCAAGTTAGTTAATGATCTGACAGGTTGGGGGATTATATAGAATCCCAGTGGTCACAGACTTATCTGGGAGGGTTACCTTAACCCACAGAGCTTCGCCTGCTGAGTTTTGGAGATTCAAATAAGAGTAAGGTATATGGCTTTATATATGAACGGAAACACCTCTTCCATATTTCGCACGGTCAGTGCGTTCTCGGTCTTGCTTGAGGAGCGTGTAGCCCTGTATGGCAACCTCACTGCTCGGTACCTCATGGTTGAGATTGGTCTCAGTAATACATACAAAAGATGGTTTGACAGAATTCACAAAATACAGGAACTGGTCAAATTTAGTTCTGAGACCTCGTATATTGTAGTTGACTAGCGTAAATAAGTCCAAATTGATTGCCCGTGGACGTGTGAAGGGTTGTTGACGGGAGGTCAGAATCGTCCGAGGCTAATTTTGATGAATTGCAACCAGGTAAAGGACACCTTGCCGGGTGGTTAGCCCAACAAAGGCAAAGAGATCCAAAGGCCAGTGCATTTTTTTTATGGGGAGCGGAGTCCCCCTATTGGAGGTGGTGCCCCGGCATAGGCTGAATCGATGATGAGTTTTGAACGGAGTATTTGTGTGACACATCCCATCATTCAAATTGTGGACTAAGATTAGTATAAACAGGGCCACCACGAGCAGGTTGTCTTACTCGATCGTCTACAAAAAATTCTTACATATTAAAGGAATAATTAGATAATTAGTGTGGAGAGTGTTTTCGCTCAGTGATCCGCCTTTGTTTTTTGTTATAATATTACTCGTACTTTGTATATGCCAGAGGAAAATAATTAGAACTGAATTCGGATGCCAACGAATAAAATTTGGTTTTCAATCATAATTTTAAACGAACTAATTGCGTTGCATTCAATCAGTTCCTGTTTTTGTTCACTGTTGGGTACTGCTATCTAATTATTCAGCCTGAAACGATTATCCTTAAAGATTTTTTTTCTTTGACATTTCTTGAACAAAAACTGGCCCCGCAAAAAGCCTAAAAATCTTAGTCTGGGCATCTTGTCAAATTGTGAAAATGTGATAGCAATTTATCAGTTTTATTCGATTTAATTAAAAAAAAAAAATAACTAAGTGTCCTAGTAACGGTTTTTTTTTTCTAGCGCTTTGCTACAACACTAAAACACCTTAAAAGTGAAATTTAAACAAACAAACAATATCCCAACGTCACAGGCCGGAGCTAAAGATTACCTAATAAAAGCATTCTACCTTGTCATTTTAAGTTTTTCTTTTGAAGATTTTATACTTATTTTTATTTATTACAGAATGCCGATGGAGATACTCCGTTACATTACGCTACACAATTTGGACATACCCAGTGTTGTCAGCTGTTGCTTAAATATGCTGCAGATCCTGCGATAAAAAATGCGAAAGGGGAAGCACCACTTGATTTGGCAGCGTTTTATGGAAGGTATTTAGCCAAAAAAAATCGTGACCTAAGTTCTAGTTAATAGGCTAACTAGCGTATTCTAGTTACTACAGTTTGTGCCAGAAGTAATACCATTTGTGAATATAGGTTTTTATTGATCAAGGGTGTCATCTTATCAAAGCAACACGATTTCTCTGATAGCCAACTAGTTGCCAAGTCCCACTGTAGTTCGCTTTCATTACAACGCTTATTTAAAGCCAAAAGAGGCATTATCATATTTATGTTAAACTCATATTTATGCTAAAGTAATTCTAAATAACAAACCAGTTTTTTTAGACGAACGAACCACCGTGTAACTGAACCACAAGCAACTGAAACCCTGTAACTGAACCACCGTGTAACTGAACCACCGTGCAACTGAACCACCTTTCAACTGAACTCCCGTATAACTGAACCCCCGTGCAAATGAACCCTCGTGTAACTGAACCACCGGGCAACTGAACCCCATTTAACTAAACCCTCTTTAACTAAACTCCCGTGACACTCGACCCCATTTAACTGAACCCCCATGTAATTAAACCCCCGTGTAACTGAACCCCCGTGCAACTGAACCACCATGCAACTAAACCCTCGTGTAACTGATCCATCGTACAACTGAACCACTGAACTCAGATTTTCAGTTCTCTAAAAATATTAGGCAATATCATTGCGTAAAACACAAGTTAGAATTTTTACATGTTCAACCTTGTTGAAATTGTTTGTTTCTTAAATTCATGATATAAACCACTGTCAAAAGTATTCATGAAAAAGTATTGTTTTATTTTTGCAAAAGAAAAAGAAGACTCGATGTCTCAAACCATTAAAGCTGATTTATTACTCTTTTTTTCCGATGAATCAGACCTTTCTGGACGTTAAGTAATAAACATATGTGTTGAAAATATTTTACCTTTAGGAATCTAGATAACGAATTTTGATCAGATGTCTTTGAAGAGATTGCAGCTAAAAAGGACATAGGAGGGGGACTGGTTGCACTCCAGCCTTTTTTTTTCAACATTCCTTCAACTTGCCCTGAAAGTTTTAACTTCATACCCTCAGGTTTATACCCTTAGCTGTTCTCGACACATTGCAGATACAACGTCTTTTAAAACTGGATGCACATAGTACCTCTTGATTTAGTTGAAGATGCTCCTAAATATTTTCCGAACAATGTGACGGCTGATACCATCAGCCATTGTAAATGTTCCTGGTTTTTCCTTTCCACATCCACTAAAGGAATAAATGCTTTTTGATTGTGTTTGGCATTCTTCTTGGCATTTCCCTAAGATTTGACCTTAATGCTGTATGTTTTTTTTTTATTTACAGGATCAAACATGCCATCTTTTCTTAAAAAAACAAAACAACTTATATGTTAACAATAGGCAACTTGTATAACTTAGAGCCCTTGCACCAGAGGCTGAGGGTTGTGAACCATAGTTATTTAACTATGGCATAGTTATTTAACCTTTGAACTGTTTTAAATAAAATGACCGTCTCAAAATTTAGATCGGATGTATTTTGGGAAAAAATAGGGTGGGGTGGAAACCCTCCGGTCACTTCTAACTCTGAAAAAGTGCACTGGAAATTTTTATTTCCAATCGAATGAGCCCCCCCCCCAAAGTTCATCCACAATTTTTTCTACAAAAACCTTATGTGTTAGCAATGAGGAACTAGCTTAACTTACAGCCCTTGCCCCAGAGGCTGCTGATGGGGTTGTTAACCCCAAAGGCATGGTTATTTGACCTTTAGACTATTTTGAACAAAATGTTTATTTTTATCTTGATCGGATGTGTTTTGGGGGGGGGGATGTCGGTTAAGAGGGAAAGGCGGATTGTCCTCTGATTACCCTTGATTCTTCAAAATTGAACTTGAACTTTCAATTTCCAATCGAACGAGCCTCCTTCAAAGTTTTTACGACCATCCCTTCTATAAAAACCTTAAATTTTAACAATTGGCAACTTGCAATAACATACAGATTACGGATATAGGTGTACCAGCAATTTGTTTTTGGAACGGCTTAGCGTATCAAGATGAAACCTCTGGGGCATCTACCTGCTACTACTGCTATTAATACTGCTGCTACTACTGTTGCTACTACTACTAATTCAACACTATTATTACTACTACTGCTTCTACTACGACCTCTACACTTAAACTAGCACTATGCATATCAAGTTGAAAAATTGACAGAATGGGGTATTGGAGGGGGAACTAGAACTAAATCAAAAGACACTATGTGCATACAGATTTTCAAAATGGTGTATCTCAAAAAGGGATTTGTGTATTAAGTTAGAACTTTCAGAGAGTGCTTAAAGGGAAAGTCAATTCACCAAAAGGAAATATGTTCACGACCAGGCCTGGATTTACCACTAGGTCCTTAGGCCCGGACCTAGGGGCACATAATGCCAGGGGGAGCAATAAATTATCACTGAGTAATTTTTTCGTGATAATAACTGAACTGATGTGATTTATCGTCGCCAGGTGCACTCTGCCGCCACGCTGCCTGATCACATAAAAGTGACTCTAAAACACCACTGGAATGCCATGCTCACTTATAAACTGTCAGATGTCTCCCAAGAATGGTAGCTGAGAGTTCGGTATTACCCCTCTCTTTCATCACTTTTCACTCATCAGTTGTGTTCTGTTAATTGCTTCCATTAGCCCCGAATTTTTGGGAATGACCCCGAAAATCTTGCAAAAACGGAGTGGCAAAAACGCTTGGTTCTTAAGCGTCAAAGCTTTAAATCTGGCCCTGGGCAAGCTACTGCTATTAATATTGTAACTGCATTTACTACTACTGCTACTACAACAACAACTACTACTACTAGTTCGATTGCTACTTCTATTGCAACCACTTGCAAGCTATAAGTATCAAGATGAAAATTAAGGAACTACATGAACATATAGGTTATCAAAAGGATATATCGGCTATGGGATAGCAACAGCTAATTGTATTAAGTTGAAGCTTCTAGAACTTGATGAGAGGAATATTCAGCTGACCAAAAGGCAATATGTTAATACTACTGCTGCTACTAGCACTAGTGCTATTACTATTAATACTACTACTAATACTATTACTGGGACTACCATTACAGCTGTACCTAACGGTAATGAACGGTATGAAGGTGGAATTTTCAGGGAATATTGAGTGTGTAAGGTGAACTGAATCACATCATGCCATCTGTATACAGGTTGTCAAAAGGGCGCATCAGCAACATCCTAGGGACAGTTTGGCGTGTTGAAGAAAATAAAAGGTGTTATGTGCATACTGCTACTTATTCTATTACTGCTACTACGCAAGCTAAGGGTATTAAGGTGAAGTTCTCAAGGAATATTTCGGCGGATATTGAAATGAATCAAATTGACTATGATTATGCACATTCTCAAAAGGGTTACACAAAAATATCTCAAGAACGGCATCCATTAATAAGTTAGACCTTTCAGGATAAGTTGTGGGTGGGGGACTTTGAACTAATGAAAAGTTCAAAATTTGCAATAAAACCAAAATAAACACTTTATCGGGCCATGCTTTCGGTGATAGGCCCAATCCGGAAATTTTCATTCAATTTAGAGGGTTTAGGGGCTACACTGATGAGTAATGCAAGTTAGAAACCGCAAATGAAGCGAGAAATAGATTTTGAGCTTTTAATCAGCCTTAGTTCAAACTTATTTTTAGGCCTTGGCTTAGGTTCAGGATTTGATTTAAATGAGGGTTGGGTTAAAGGAGGCTTGAGTTAAATGGGGGTTTGTTAGAACGGGGGTTTCCTTTTTTTCCCCCCAAAACTCCCATGTTTTCTATGATCGTTTGTTTTAACTTCTGTTCGTTTTGGGTTTCTTTTTTCTCGTAGCAATTTCTGATCATTTGGGTTTGAGTTATTATAGGAATTTACTTATGCTAGTCTTTGGCTTAATATGGCTCCCTACTTCTCTTTGAAAAATTGTTTTCTTTTTAATTAATCTTTTTAATGAATTTANCAATGGCTGGAATCAATGAAACAACAGATAGTGGGCTAAAATTGGTTGTAAAAATTAATCAGGATCAAAAGGGCATAACTGTGACGCTTATCAAAGTGTTGATAGAAATGCCTTTATGCAGGAATGCCAGTTTTGTCAAAGCTAAATTTCAGCTAAAACATCTTGTGAGAAAATATGGCTTTTGAGATGAAACTTGAATTTAAGCACGCTTGAAAAGCCAAGACTCATTCAAAGAGAATCTTTGTGACTAATACTTTAACCAGTACAAGTACATCTTTTTGGTATAATCTGTTATGGGAATTGGTCTATGTCACTTAGTCTTTAACAAGAATTTCAGCGTTTATTGTTTCTTTTTTTTTCGTGATCCTAGATGTTTACCCCCCGAAATTAATTCCATTTGATCATTTTCTATTCCTTTTGGACTTACAATGATTTTTAAATCTGTCCAATAATGCATGATCTTTTCTTGAATTGCTTCTTTATATAATATCCAAAAATGATTGTCAGAAAAGTTTCATTTTCTGAAAGTAAAAATAATGATGTCCAAATAGTATTTAATAGAAAAAAAATTGTTATAAAAAGGTCAGCCTGGCAACCTGCCTTTCTTTTTGTACTAACCTATTATTTGGTCTCTTATTATTATTTATTCTTTGTCTTATTGTTTAATTTGGTCCTGAAGTTTCTTTGTTTTTTCTTTTCTTTCTTTGTATTACACCGCTCTTCTCTTTTTATTATTGTATGAGTGGGTAAAAATAAAATTAATTACATATTCGTCTCCAATTTCCAGGGATATTGTGAATCTACTTTTATGTAATGGGGCTTCTCCTAATGTCATCGATTCCAAAGGATCTTCTCCTCTGCACTTGGCAGCATGGGCAGGCCATGGTGAGGTTGTGAAGCTGCTCCTGACATTTGGTCACCGAGTAACTCTTGTCAATCTCTCTGTAAGTTTTTGTGTTTTATACTGAGTGTTGTAAGTAAAATGTGACAAGTTTATATGTAATAAAAAGTACATATAGTGGACCAAAGAAATTTCCAAAAAACACAACAACATATAGTTGGAAGCAGGGTCGTCTCCAGAATTTTTTCCGGGGGGGGAGGGGGTGGTGGTTAAAAAACCTTTAAAAACTGCGTCAAAAATGCATTTATGCGCATTTTTGTTACATTTTTACGAGCCGGACAAACATTTCGGGGCGGGGGGGGGAGGAGGAGGTGAAACTCTCTAACCCCTCCCTCCTTGGTTGAAATAAATTTTCTTTATAGAATTTAGCCTGCTATTATAAGAAGACAATGAAATAACTTTTTTGGGGACAGATTCCCCCTTCTGGGACGCTTTTGACTTCCGTCAAATGGCAGTTCCCGCAAAATGTCATGTATTTGAAATCTAAATGAATAACAAAGTTGGGTTTATAAAAAAAAAAAAAAAATTCTAAATGTTCATAACCTTTTTTAACGATCCATATCCTGAAGTAAGGAAGCAGGATAGTTGGGGAAGGTAGGCTTTGTTGGTAAAAAAAAAAGTATGATTAAATAAAAGAAAAATGTACCTTCAAGAGTCAAATTACAAATTATAAGGACCTCCAAGCTGATTTCTAGAAGAAGTTTTTTTTTTTTTAATTCCTATCCCAAAGCGTTTATATTCCAGCTTCTTCCTCTAAGCTTAGGTTAACATTTTCTCATAAATGAATGCTTAATTTGGCTCGTTCTTAAGTCTTAATTTTTTAGCCTTTAAAGGATGTATGTTCTCCGTAAAGTGTAGCCCTTTGAAATTTGAAATCCCCCCTCCCCCCCTCTGCCATGACCTGTGTTTCTTTTGGAACATATTTGAAAAAAAATAGTTGGTTTTGCTTGAAATTTTGAAGCTATTAGACTCGCACCCTTACGACTAAATGATTACATTTTAACCCTTCATTGCTTATACTCGCGTTTGAGGCCGAGATACCAGATTCTCATTCGGACGCTATAGTTACAGTTTTCACAAATATTAAGCAAATCCTTGGTAACAGTGAAACCAGCTGGAAAAAAATTAAGCAAATTAAGCTGTAAATTATCAAAAATTAA